>JBAMHZ010000056.1:4821046-4838754 GCA_037177395.1 Alpinia galanga | reverse complement strand
TAATATAATTATTAAAATTGTAACCAATGTAGTATATAAATTACACGAGACTATTGTAATCATAGCTTTGCGCAGTATCATTTAAAATGTGTAGGAATAGTGAAATAGTTTATCAAGATAGTTATATAAGTCATATAAATTTACGTTTAAAAAAATATATAACCGCCACATTAACAACCCCCAGTTGTCCCTATTAAAGAGGGGGATAAATCAGGAACTCAAGTATACAAGTATAAAGGAGAGGGTCAGTCGATGGCCCAGAGTCATAACCTCCCCAGGAATTAATCCCTGCCCACTTAAAATTATCCCTTTGCATTTACCAATCGAGCCAGCCCTAGGGGCTATATAAATTTACGTTTAAGTATCTTAAGTTTATAGTAAGATGAATCATTTAACTGAAAATTTAGAAAACTTATCTATTAGGATTGAGACTCAGACATCTATTCTAAATTTGACAGCTTGTTTGAAGTTTATATATTGAACATCTTATATATTATAACACAGAAAGTTACAATCATTGCTAAAAATGTCATGAGCAATTTAGTATTTCAAATTGATAAAATTTTACATTCATAATATTTTTCTTATACCTACCTTACTTCTTATTAAGCATAATTGACTGAGGTCTATTCAATGGGTGATAATCTTTTAAGGATGAATATTAACAAATTTCACATCAAAATATTTTTTGAATTCAAATACCTATAAGAAAAAAAAGGGTAAAATTAACATAAACTTAATTTATACTTGCAAATGATACAATACAATATTTCAGTACTACTTTAGTACTAGTTTTTCAAGTTCAACACCACTATATTTTTGGTTTCGGGAAATCAAAATTTTATAGTACTGATTTTGAAATTTTAAAATTATTTTAGTAATAGTTTTCAAATTTTAGCACTACTTTGACGTTGAGCACCACTTTGACGTTGGATTTAAAAAATCAAAACTATGTGGACAAATTTTAAAGATTCAGTACAAACATGATATTGACTATGTGATACTTTACATTCCAATCTAATAAGAATCATGTCGTCAACTTATCTCCCCAAAATTTTAAATTATACAAAAATGAATAGTAAACTCTAAAATCATATATTATAAATAAATGTAAGCTACAATTGATAAAAATCATTCTAAAATAAAATTTCAAATCAATATTAACACAACATTTATGTACATTTGTATTTTTACATAATAAAATTTTAAATTATAAATAAAAAAATATATGTGAGAAAGTCATTGAATAAGTTACACTGATCTATGTTAAAATCCTAATCAATATTTAAAAAAATAATCAATCTTCAAATTTTGCTTCAACTTTTTGATGGATTACTATACAGCTGCAACAATGTCTTAAATGAGAAAAATTGTATGTAAAATAGACTTTGGTTGGCAAACACTAAATTTTAGATGCGAATCTAACATTTTATGATTTGAATGTTTGGGAAAATGAATAACAAACATATCATTGTGGTTGGCGGGAAGGATAATGTGGAATTTAGATGTACTCTTTGGTAACAAATAAAAAAAAACGGTATTCTTTATTTCAGAAATTTGAATATGCCCTTTGCTAACTTATTTTTTTGTAAAATTGCTAAAGAAACATATGGGATATTCATTCCTACTTGATTTTCAGTTTCCACGTTTCCAGTCTCATCCTTTGCTTGCTCAGTCTCGACAACGCGCCAGCCTCTTGGGATCTCAGACTCACTGACACAACCGATGCCACCCACGAAACGAAATCTGCAACTTCCACTCGAGCTTAACTTAATTATCATATCCCTCACTGCCTGCCATCTCTCCTCCCTCTCCCCCAGATCGCCACCGACGCTCCTGATTTCATGGAAAGCCTCCGCCGCCACCGATCCCCCGGTTCCAACCGCTTCCTCGGCGTCTTCTCCCCATCCCCGCCAGCCGGCGAATCTGCGGGCGCTGCCATCGAGCTCCACGAATCCGACGTCTTGTGGACCTCCACCGCAGAAGGCTCTGACTCGGCGCCCCCTCCTCCGCCTGCATCGCCGAGCGATGCCCTCCTCTCCCTTTCCTCCCGCGTCGCCCTCCGCCGCCCTCCCGACCGCGCGTTCGGAATCCTCGCCGCGCTCCCGGAGGACGACGCGGGTGGCTCCCCCTCCCCCGTCGTCGCCGTTGGCCCTCATCTCATCCGGAGGAAATCGTCGATTTCTTCCGGGTCTTCCACGGCTTCCAATTCCCCGTCGTCCGCTTCCGCGGCCGCTGCGCGGATGATCCCCTCGATTCCGAAACCGGAGTACTCGCTCTCGACGCCGAGCGGGATGGCGCAACAAGCTCACTCACTTCCGGTTAATGTGCCGGTCGTTCCTAGGAGGTTGAGACGATTCGAGACGGAGGAAAATGGTGGAGTCGATGACGGAAACGTGGATGATCAGGAGATGCTGCCGCCTCACGAGATCGTTGCCAGGAGCAGTGGGAGGGGGTCGCCCAAGACAACCTTCTCGGTGCTGGAAGGAGCCGGGAGGACGCTCAAAGGAAGAGATCTGCGGCGCGTCCGTGATGCTGTTTTTAGGCAGACGGGATTTCTTGATTGAGATGGTAAGCATTCGTTAGTGAAAAAAGTTGATTGCCTTCTTATTGAAGATAGAAATTCTACATTTTTCAGTTCTGAAATTGAATTGCATGAATCAACAATATTTCTTTTTATTCACCTTTTTTCCTTCGGTATTTTCATAAGTTGTTTGTGGAAGATTTTGAATTTCAATTCAAATGTTAATGACAATTTCCAGGCACAATTAGTATTGATCCTAACATGCTGAAACGTTGATGAAAAATTATGGGGATGATCTCGTGTTTGTTAGGAATGATAGGAAAATAGGAGAGATAGAGGAAGTAATTAGGATGTAAAACTCTAGGTGGATTGACTAAACTATTTCCATAAAGATAGGATTACGTTAAGGATCAACTCTTAGTTTTTATTTTTTTACACTAATTATAGATAAACTCGCTCGATACATCCAAGACATGGTACTATAGTGCATGTTGTTTGTAGATAATATTGTTTTGGTATATGAGGCACATAAAAGAGTGAATGCTAAATTCAAATCTTGGTAGAAAATATTAGAAGTGCAAGGTTTTAGGCTTAGCAGAGTAAAGACAGAATATATAAAATTTAAATTTAGCAATATTAGATATATTGAGATAATTTTTAAGATAGGTGATGACGAATTATTCATAATTGATAGCTTTAAGGATTTAGAATTATTTTTATAAAAGGATAGAGGGATTAAGAGAGATATTTTACGTAAAATACAAGTAGGATGGTTGAAATGGAGGAGAACATCGATTTTTTTTTTTGTGATTGTAAAATACCTCTAAAACTTAAAGGAAAGTTTTATAAAATAATAGTTAGATTTATTGTGTTATATGAGGCTGAATATTTAACTATGACTTGAACATATGAGTAAAAGATTAGAGTTACAGAGATGAGAATGTTAACGTGAATGTGTGGACATATGAGAATAGATAAAATAGAAAATGAGAATATTAGAAAAAAATCGAAGTTGCATCTATTGAGGAAAAGCTTTGGAAGATATATTTTAGATGGTACGAATATGTATTTAAATAATCAATAAATATCCTAGTTAGGCGATGTGAAACTATGCCAAATATATACATCAAATGAGGAAGTGAAAGACTAAAGAAGACTTAGTTAGCAATGATAAAATAAAATAAAATTTATTTAAATATAAATGACGATATAGTAGGGGATAGAGTCTAATATCATAGAAGGATCAATATAGCCGACCCCACCTAGTGGGGTAAAACTTGGTTGTTGTTGTTCTTGTGGTTGTAAAGGAAGTGGTGAGGATAGATAAAAGTAAAGGAAGAAAGTGCCAAAAAAACCTCCTTTTTGTTTACCCAAGAAGATAGAATGTTGTAGAGAATTATAATTTTTATTTTCTCATTCGACTTTTTCTCATTAGTGAGAAAGCTGGGGTTGTGTCTATTGTAGAAAAATTTCAAGAAACGTATTTAAAATGGTATGGACACGTACGTAGGCGACCAATAAATACCTAGTTAGAGTTTGGAAGACCATGATAAATAGACATTAATTGAGGAAGAGAGAGATCAAAGAAAACTCGATTAGTAATAATAAAATAAAATAAAATTCATTTAAATATAAATGATGATATAATAAAAGATAGAGCCATGTAGGAGGATCCATAAGGTTCGGTTGTTGTTGTCATATTCAACCTTTTTCTATGATTTTGATATCCTCTTTTTTCACAAATTTCTTGCTCACAATCTCTTCCGTAATCCTTTCCTTGTTATCCTCTTAGTTTCTTTTGTTCTTTCCTAATCTCCTTTTCTCTTTGTCCAAGGAACATAATAAGAGTAGAAAGTGGAATAAAAGAAGAAGAGGAAGAGGTTGGAGAAGAAGAAAAGTGGAGAATGAGGAGGGGAGGACAGGAGGAGATTAGAGTAGAAGAATAAGTTGGCTGGAGGAGGTATATAAATTTGAGGAGAAATCTCACCATTTTTCTTACCAAGTAAAATGGAGAGGTTCAGATGATTCTAATCTGCCACTTTTCTTCCCACTCTTAGGATTGTGAAAAAAAACATCTCATTTTGACATGAGATTATTAGAAATTCTTAATTTGCTATCATATATTTCAGAATACTTTTACTACTCTCATTCCCAACTCAGACAGTACCTTATTGTTGTTGACTTGTATTGACACACAAATGGAATCAATATGAGTTTGACTTAGAACTGTTCTAGTGTTAGTGTCTATAAACTTCAATATATTTTGGTTTCTCATGCTGTGTAAGATTATATGCTATCCAGACAGTTTATTGTCATAATAGAGGCTCATAAGACTGTCCCATTTAATTTTCAAATCTTCCAAAAACGATTTTAATGATAATAATTCACATACCCTCTATGCCATGGCTTAGGATTCAGATTTAGCTAACCACGTCTCCAAATTTCTTCTTGCTTGTCTAGGTAGCTAAGCTTCCTTCAATAAAAAGTGCAATATGCAAACATTGATGTTCTATTTGTTAGGCTTCAGGTGTAATCTTGATATGCCTCTTGAACAAAATTTCTATCTAGAGTTCTTGTTTAGTAATGTTATATTTCCTAGACAACATGAAAATGTATTTTCTTCAAATTATGCTATACTTTCTTTGTATTCTTCAAAAGTTCAGTCACATACTTTTACTGAGATATAAAAATCCATGTGCTAGACCATGCTACCACAATATCCAACAAATACTTAAGGGGTCCAAGCTCCTTGATTCAATTTCGTTAATATTGTGTTTGCTTGAGAGGAAGCCCAAACAGAGGGAAGGGAGGAGGGAAAGTAGTCACTTTGCTTCTCGACTTTGATGGAAGAATAAAAAGTAAGAAGAAAAAAGAGAAAAATTTGATCTCTTTTCTGGCTTTTAGTTTCTTCTAAAAGTGGGCTGAAGAGGAGAGAGAGAGAGCAAAATGTTAATAAGAACAAATTAACCTTGCAAGTCTTGTGATGGCAAATCAAAGAGATAAAGTTATCATTTCTTTCATTTCATCTTCTTTTCTCTCCTTTCTCTCCTCTCTTCCTTCTCCCTTTTGCTCCCCAATTCTCTTTCTTTCTTTTTCCCTTCCTCCCCTCAAGTAGAGACACCATACGTGTTGTCCCAAACTGTCTCTCCTATTAATCATTGTTAGCCATTGTAATGTCATCCACATATACAATTAAGGCTATGACTTCTCCTACACCTGAATGTTTAATACACAGAGTGTGATATACTTTGGCTCTCCTTATAGTATCTTAAGGTCCTGTTTATAAATAGTTTGATTACAGGGCCTAAATATAAATATTTTTTATAGAATAATATATGTATAGGAAGAAGGGACTACCTGGGGCATCAAACCTAAACCTTTCCTTTCTCAATAGTAATAGGGAAATATGCTTCCCAACTTGGGATTGCGAAAATGTGTTGTTGATATTCACTTTTTTGCCAACGCACGAGAAGACACCTCATGCATGATCTGTCTTCTATTGCAATCTCTTGTGTGTATACATTCTCGCAATTGAAGCTTTCCGTCGATGATCTTGCAATCCTGCACCTCACTAAACTACTAGTTGCTTACCTCTAGGAAGTTTGTTTCTTACATCCACAGTTGGCCGCAAGAAACCCTTTGTCATTGACTATCTTCTCTTCTTTTTTTTTCTCTCTTTTTTATGATAAGGTTACTGTAGTAATAACCTATCAGCTAGGTTAAGTTCCTCCATTATATCATCCCATGTTTAATCTACTGCTTCCTTGAATCTTCCAGGGTTAATGCATATTACCACATAAAAACTTAACAGGAAGATGCTTTGTGAGCTGCAATAATTTGTGTTTGGTTCATAGGTCAGCGATAGCTAGAAAACTTCACTATTTGAATTGTCGATATTTCTAAGTTAATTCGAACTTTGTGGCAGCAACTTAACGAATAGTTGTTGGCTCTTCTTTGGCTTTCCATCAACCTCAATTTCATGAGCATTTTGCAATGCTTCTTTTCATTCTATAAGATTTGGACATTTGGACACAGATTAGAGATGTATGCTTAGGTGATATTTCTTGAGCATATTATGTGATTGAAAATCTCTTAATTGTGGCAGTTTACACAAAAATCACGAGGTATATTGGTTGATTTTAGACTGTCCTTGTTGATGTTTGAGTTATCTATCATATTTGCTAAGATGTACAAGCTATGCAAGAGTCTTCAACTAGCTCCTGACTATTATGTCTCTTCACATAGTTTGTCCCAATTAGAGCCCATGAAGACTCAAATTTTAGGTGTTACCTACATTCCACTTCTATTCAATGTAGACATGATAATTCATGAACAAGGAAGGTTGTTGGTCATTAAACATGAGTCTCAAGGTTTCTATTGTGCGCACCACCTCCATCTCTTGTGGCTAATTCTCCTCGGCGGTGTCTACAAATTCACTCTTTCATGGTTATCCAAATATTTCTAAACTTTAAAGGCTAGTTCCTACTTTGTTTCGTGTTAAGAGTCTTGAGTGTGAGCCATGCCAATTGGAAAAACATTTTTGGTCAATGTTTTAGGATAGAATCCATAAACGTGGTTCTACACCATTTTCTTTAATTCATTTTGATATTTAGAATCTTAGCTGAGGCTATTTGAAAACTTGATTTTAAATACTTTGTTATCTTTGTTCACGATTATTCAAAAATGATTTAGACTTTTCTTAATGGAAGTTTGATCTGAACTATTCTAATTTTTTTCCCTTTTGTGCTAAGATACAAACTTAATTTGGTGTTTCTATTAAGGTGTGTAAGAGTGGTAATGGCAAAAAATGCCTTTTCAATCCCTTATCTATGGTATTCTTTATTAGACCTCTTGTCCGTATACACTACAACAAATGGTGTAAATGAAAGAAAAAGTCGTTTCTTGAACTTATAGACTCTTTTTCATTGACATGAAAGTTCCACTTGTTTTTTTGGCTTAATGTCATTCTTATGACATGCTATCTTATAAACTATATGTTTTCTTTTATTCTTCATGGTCATATTTCCTTTAACATTCTTTTTACACGTGATAATATCTATAATCTTCGGTGCAAGGTATGTAGGTATCTTTGTTTTGTCCATAACCATAACTTTATCTTCTTGTAGAGAGTCAAGTGTGTATCCCTCACCCTTAGTTAGAAAAGGGCTACTGAAGTTATTTTGCTAAGCTATAATGCATATTTATCTTTGTTGATGTCACCTTCTTTAGTTTCTAAACTATTGGTCATTTCATTACCTCCGCTAATATCTTCCCTATTGGGACCATGAGTGTGGCTAGAGGGAGACACTCACTTTTCTTTCGTTTATTTGTTGAGTTAGTATGCAATAAAGAAATACAAAAGACAAACTCAAAACACAAGCATAAACTAAGACAATACAAACACAACAATTTTACATGCTTTGGTGGTCCCTCGGACTTCTATTCCACGACTTATGATCCATCAGTGGATTGCTTTCGGAATTCCATTATATTTTTTCCTTCTCAAATACCTATCGGAGGAGAAAAAACTTCTCACAACACTTGTTATAACAATTCAAAGATGAAAACTAAATACAAGCAAAAACTAAAACAATACAAAGAAATGAATTACAAATGAAGTTTTTTCTTTTTCTTACTTTCTTTACCTTTGAATTGCTCTAAAAAGGTTCAGGAATGCAACAACACGCGCCCAAGAATTATCCAAGAACATTTTCCAAAAAACTCTTTTTTTTGTAGATTATTTGTTGTTTTTTTAGAATTCGCCGATTAGTCAATTAGTTTGCATCTATTAGTCGATTGATAACTATAGCTAATCGTTGCAACTTTTTATGCCAATGACTCTTTTCGATCGATTACCATCTCTAATCAATTGATTACCTTCACTAGTTGATTCGCGATGCATTAATCAACTGCCTAGTCTACTGGCCACCCAAACAAAACATTATATTTGTCTGCTTCGTAGCTTAAGCAATTGATTGGTCAACTTGAGCTCTAGTCAATTAAAATCTATATCAATCAATTGATATTCTGATTTTGGCTACTTTAATGTTGAACTTGTGTCGTGCCAATAGACCCTATATTTTCAGGATTTCCTCATTTATCTAGTACAAGTCAACCTTAACCTATAGAACTTCCATTGTCTAGATACTATATCTCCAAGTCTTCATCAATTTGCCTAGTATCCAATTGACATTGGCCCACCAAGCTTTCTAATGTCTAGAAATCATTTTTCCAGGACTTCTTCTTTGCCTACATTTAGTTAACCTTGACTCACCAAGATTTCTACTTGTCCAGCCTTAAGTCCTATGGATTTCCTCCTTGTTTGACATCTAGTCGACTTTGATTTGTCAAGACTTTATCACGTACCAAGTATCTAGTTCTCCTTAGCTTACTTGGACTTTCAACATTTGCCAACACCTATTGAATTTCTCTGCTGCCAACTCTTTAGTATCTAGTCCTTCTTAACCTAGCTAAACTTCCAACATTTGCCAACTCTATTTTAGACTTTCTATAACGAAATGTCAACCTCATGCTATTTAGACTTCATTGAGTATTTAGTCAATTTAACCTACTTGACATATCTAAACAACAAACATATTTCTTAAACATTAAAACTCCAAATTGGGCCTCATTGCACTAACATTCTCGTGTAAAGCCTCAGATACTAGGAGCTCCAACATTAGAGACCTACAATAGACGACCACGAGACTAGATTGCTTGCCCAATATTATCTCTTATTATAGATCTATCATTTGATTTGTATTTTGGACTCACTCTAATTGGACTTTCCTATTGCCTTTTGAAAAGGTACTTACAATTACTTTACCTCATTTCATTTCTCATTTTTTTATCTTATGCTACACTAGTACTTAATTATTCTACATTTCTTCTTTATCTTCACATTTTATTTGTGATACATCTACAAAGACAATCTTAATTCTAAAGGGGAGGAAGATTACAGTGTAAGAGATGCAGACATTACATTCTAATTCTACATGGAATTTAGTACCTCTACTAATTGGTTAATACACAATAGACTACAAAAAGGTATTCACTATGAAGACATTACATGTAAGCGTTGTTGGCTAACTAAAGGCTCCATCATTGGATAAGAAATACACTTAAATCATTACAGCAAGGTTTCCAATATCAACGTCGTTTGATATTGACTGTTCTTTATTGTTCCAACACGGGATTAATATTGAAATATTGTTATGACATTGGATCAATACTAAAATATAAGGAGAGGGAGAGGGGGCCAGGAGAGGCAAGATCTTACTTGAGCAATGAGCAACGATGATGAGCAATGTTGAGCAGTCTTAGTGAGCAACAGATGCAAACAAGATTGGGAGAGCGAGGTGTGAGAAGGGATTTGGGAAAAAAACTCAGTTTTAATTAAAACATGATATATAATATATCTATAACGGTTTAATATATATATTAAACTGATATATTATGATTGTACCATAGTAGTGTTATATTTGTAATAACGGTTTATATATAATTTACATGTTATATAATTATATTATAAGTATTTTAAATTTTAAAAATAATAAATATTTTAAAAATAAATTTAAATATTCTAATTCAGGTTAAAAATTAATTATAAATTTAAAAATAATTTAAAATTTTCCAAAAATATAATTTAAATGTTTCAACTAAGTTTTCAAAACTAAAAACTTTTAAATACATCAAAAAGTAATTATAAATAATAAATAATTCTTAAAGTTATCATTGAACATTTCAAACAATTTTATAATTATAGCTTTAGTTTTAAAAAATTTTAAAATTTTTTATAAATTGTTTATTTTTAAAATCAATTATTTTAATAATTATTTTCATAACTTTCAAATAATTTTAAAAATTAATTATATATGTTAATAATTAAAAATACTTTTGAATATTCAAACATAATCATTTATATCAATCAATTATTATATACAGTTATAATTATAGCATGACACAATATAGTATCGAAATCATCACTTAAGCCCTTAATCCAAACTCTGGTGCAACTTGAAATTTTAAATCTTGTTGTAGAATGAAGTGTATGAACACCTTTTCACCCATGCTAAGATCAATTCAGCCGCATTGTTTCTTACCTTGGCAATTTTATTTAAGCGATCTCTTCACCATCTAGACATCAAGAAAGCATGAGTTTCTCTATGGTGATCTTGTGGATGAAGTATACATGGAGCAACCTTTAGGATGATTAGAGGCGTTAGAACCGTTTAATATTACATTTTAGTGGGAAATGTATTTTTCTCATTATTTATGTGGATGATATTATTATAAGTGGTGATGACTCTACAAGGATCACAAGGCTAAAAGCTTAGTATAGTGAGGGACATTTATATCTCACAATGAAAATATGAACTTGGAAGAGGAGTCTTGATGTAGTGATAAAGTTGCTATCGCGTAATCTCATGGTCATGGGTTCGAGTCCTTTTGTAATGAAAGGTAAGATGTTATACAATAGATCCAATATAGTTTGACCATTATTCGAGACTTTACATTAGCAAGAGTTTCATATACTGAACTGCCCTTGCAACGAGAATATGTACTTGATATGCTTGAGAAAAGTAGCATCTAAGGGTTTAAGCCAGTCAACACTCCTATGGATCCAAATGGTAAACTAGTGATAGGGTATGAGGAGTGAAAGTAAATATGAGAGCAAGTATATCATTTAGAGTGTGTGTGATTAGTTAGTTCCTTGAAGCTGTGTCATTACCATTTGGTGGTCACCTTGAGGATCCTATGGTATTTAAAGAATGCTCTAGGAAAAGCTCTTCTATACCAAGACTGAGGGCTACATCGAGCTACTGCATCCTCTTGGAAGGGCTACATCGTCTACTACATCCTCTTGGGAGTAATTAGATTTGAGATATGCTTCTAAAGAACCCCGATGAAGTTCTAGTGTGATAACCAAGTTGACATGCACATAGCTTTTAATCTAATGTTCCACAAGAGAATAAAACACAAGATTGATTGTCACTTTATTAGAAAGAAGGGTCAGTCCAAGGAGATTGTTACATCATGTGTCAATTTGTCTTTTATAATATCTTTGCACTAGCTTGAGGGGAGTGCTAGAGACTTACCTATATTACAAGGGCCTATATGTAATATTTCTTGGTTTAATAATATACCTATATATATAGGTAGAAGGGAGTACCTAGGTTATTAAACTTAAATTTTTCTGTTCTCGTAGGCTATATTCATAATTGTAGCTAAATGCATGTTTCAGAATGTAGGATTGTTCAATCCACAAGTTGAGATGGGCTCAAATGATCTATAAGCATAGAGGAACAATTTTAGTGTGGGATTGTGATCCAACATATTGGATCATATTGTATCAGCAGTACTAAAACTTATTCTAAATCTCATGCCTAACAAAAAGAGAAACTCCTCAATACCTATTTTATACATACTTTTCCAAAATTACCTTAATCTTGCATCATAAGACCTTTTTCTTTCTTCTCTGGACATTTTTCCCATCAAAGGCAAGTCAGTGATAACGAGTTTTGCTAACAATCACTAAGGAAATGCTTTGCTGCAGAAGTTATTGTCATTTTTTTCTTACCTCTGTTCTATGCTTTCATCATTTTTCTACATCTCTTATATCGGAGTTTATTTTTCTTATTCTTTAACCGCAATGCAATCGATCACTTTCTTTTCTTTTCTTTGTTAAGGTGGTATATTCTTTGTTAAAGCTTGCACAAAGTTTGTCCCATATATTACTTTATTGTTTTTTATGCTAAACCGCTTGGCTCCATTCTCTTCCATTAGTGTTTGTTTACTCGGAGAAAACTTCTTAGCAAGGAATGGAGAGCTTCAATTTTGAGTAGCTCTATTTTATTTGCCCCAATGAAAGCTTGACAAATAAGACACGAAATCCCTATCAACCGAGATATTTTTTTACTAAAAATTTGTTTGCACAAAATCCAATAGACAAAACATTAGCAGGGAGAGGAATTAGAAATTCTACATTCACCGCGCTCATGTCTCCTTCGTCTTCGTCCCTCGAGAAGCTTAGGAATGATTGAGCAAGCGTAGTCAAGAGTTAGGGCCAGGGGATGTCACCCAAATTCAATAGATGGGCACCATCGATGATCAAACGAGTATTCAACGATCATGCAATGAGGAAAGAAAACTATGATGAGTGAGAAATTGGGTGGCAAACCAATGACATTATGGCTAGTCAAGCGAGCAATTCTGAGGTACAATAATGAGTAACATTCAAACAATGTTTGACGTAGGCGACAATAATAAATTTTGGCGATGGGCGAGATTTAGCTACAAAAGGCATTCATCTTAGATAATGGTTTGGTTAGGATGAGCAAAGTTAGCGGGATAAAACAAATGAGGATATTGGTTTTCTAGCTTTTGCTCTTCCTCTTCTCTCTCTAGATGAGCTTGTGATGCATTGAATTGATGGAGACTCCTCTCTCTCCTCTTCTTTCTCTTCCCCCACTTCTTCCCGCCTCACTCTATTGGAATCAGAGTGGTAGAGTTCTGTGTACAAAGTTTTGCATGCATTGTTTATTTTAAAAAAAAATTAGTATGGACCAAATAAATTATAAAAAAAAGACTGATTCATGAAACTCTTGTTAATGCGAAGAAAGAGTCTATTATATGCAACTTTATTCTAATTTGCAAGATGCTGTTTCGGTGACTTAAACATGTGATCTCCAGATCATATGATAATAATTTTATTATTGTGCCAAAGCTCCCCTTTACCAAATAAACTATCTACTATGTTAATTAATTAATACTTAGAGTTGTGCATTTGACATTCTATGTACACTATTTTATTTTGATTACTTTTATCAACTTGAAAATAAATTATTTCCTGTGCACCAATTAATTGATGCTTAAAATTTTTTAATTGGGGATAATTATAACTATGCTATAGTAATTTAACTGTGAATAATTGAATACCAATTTGATTTTTTGTTTGTTTGAAAATTGAAGTAAAAATTACAGCTGTTGGGATAAGCATAACAAAAAAGGAAAAATCATCAGAAAATAGACCACATATTTGTTGGAAGCCTGGTATGGAAATATATAACAATCCAAGAAAAATCATGTAAATATTGTAAAAGAACTATATTGGGGAATATTTTTTTTATTTTAAGCATCCTCTAGCTTGCATTAGAAAAGATGTTGAAGCATGCAAAGGCCACGTTCCATGAAGTTAGAAGGAGATGATTAAAGTTTTGGTTAAGTTGCAGAAATTATCTTAATTATGTAAAGTGAAAAGATAATAATAATAATAATAAATTAACCTTAAACTCTTTGGTCTCCCAATAATCACATAAGAATTGGCATGCTTCTTATGACGGTGAATTATCTACTTCCTTTATTTTTTTTGCTCCATAATCCAACTGGCATGTAATTCCACGTACCCATTCCATTTGTTTGTTTGAATAGACTTCCTCATCAACTTCTAAAGATGGACATTTATAGATTTATTGCCTTGAAACTTGAAGACAGATTAAATGAAAAAACAATTAATTCAAGAAATTATTACAAAATAAATTATTACCGGTATTGCAACTCAATAGAAAAATATTTGAATGGATTGAATTAATTGTATTTTATCTATTTCACTAAATTCTTGTGTATAAACAGTAAGAAGCTATGCACCACCACCACCCAACTCAATGGTAAATGGATTAGTTGTAGGGTCAATTGGCCTTTGGGCTAGTTGGCCTACCATGAACTAATTATAATGTTACCATTACTTTTGTCTTCCCTTGTTTCATTTGTCATCCATTGATCATATGAAAGCGTTCTAGATGATTGGGATGGTGCCCTCGTGCATTTTGACCTACAAAAAATTGTAAACAATATGAATTTTTAATAAGTTTAAATAATGTACAACTAATTAATATTTTAAGCAAATTTGATCTTAACTGTAAGTATATCTCATCGCAAAGATGGTGGGATCATAGTCAATGGATTTAGATGTTCTAATGCGGCGGAGTGCACATCTTAGAAAACTGAACAAAACTAGAAAACAACTAAAACTCATCTCCTGATCAATCGACAATCAGCACTTCGAAGATCATAAAAGATAACTACGAAGGACCATCAAATTTCCAAGGTCCAAGGCATTCATGGACTCAATTCTTACATTAGGCAACAAGCATGGTGATTTTAATCGACTTGAGTAAACTAAGAATGATAGAGCCTCACAAGTTAAATATTTTTTCCGCTCTTGATCTCTTAAGCTTTTACAAGGGTGGAGCTTCCACTCGATGCTACTCACGACGAATTGCACTACTATATGCTTATTTATTTTTTACTCTCCACTGCTGTAAACGTATGTATGCATAAATTAGGACTTGTTTAGGGTTGTAATGAGGCCAAAAATAAACCAAGAGAAACAAGAAAGGTAGGTAAAACAAGAGAAACCAAGTAGAACATGAGAATATTAGAATAATGAGCAAGATAAATATAATCAAATAAGATGCACAAAAGCATATTTCTTGTTGATGAAATGGACGTTGTTGATGTAGTAGACAAAGGAATGTCTAAATGTTGGGCTCCATTACAAACTCATCTCTGATGTGTTTTGCTAAATGTATTTTAGCATGATTGGGAGTTCTAGCATAATTTGCACTATAAGTATCTGTGAATGCACTCTTACAGGAAGTATTACTTTTTGATCTCTGTTTGACACCTGGATTGATTTGAAATTACATATTTGTTAAACTACCATTTATCTGATGTCTTTTAGTTAACATTCAACATGTGAAATACATCATCATTTGAAGCAAACAAAGATGGTGAAATTTGATTCAATGTGGACAAAAACTAATATTCTTTCCCTAAATATTCTAATGCTCAACTTCCTTTGTAAATTCCTTCCTCCTGAAGAACCACTTTTTATAGAAATGATTCTCTCTTTATAAGGAACGATTCTTCCTTTCACACATACCCTCCACATACTTAAGACTTATCTATCTCGAACAATGTAACTCATCATGAGATCACCCAATACTCATATTTTCCTTAAATCATATTTTTCTTAGAGATAGAGAAAAGGATAAACCAATAAAGTAGGGCAAAGAAAATATAATGGACAATAAAGGTGTTAGGTGGATTATTTAACTAGTAGCTAAGCGAGAAACGAAACTAAAAGTGAACAAGAAAAAATGGCTTTCATCACATTCATGCATGCACATGATAATGTAGTCTCAAGAAGAAGCGAAGCAAATTCTAGAGTGTCAATTGACATGAGTGCAATTCACACACAAAGAGGATAAAGAATAAGAATGACTTAGATTCTCACTAGGTAAATATGAACTATCAAGCTTAACTTATTAAGGTAAAATTCATCACCACACTAATTGACTACATGCAAGCAGTGTCTTCAATCATGTCCAGGAATCCAAAACTTAAAAAGTTTTTACGATTCTCAAAGTATTATGAGGGAATACATAAGGAAATGCAATCAAAACTAAACAAAATATAAAGTAGGAAAACAAGACAAACAAAACAAAGCAAACATACAAACACAAAGATAAAGAAAAACACAAATTGAAGGGAATAGACTCCCCTTTAGGTTGGGTAGATAGCATCGTTAAGCACTTTAAAGTCCTCCACCATCATCCCCTTGGTGCCATCATGAACTTGCTTCAGACGATAACCATTCACTTTAAAGTTATCCCTGTAGTCACTTCTTGTATTTCAACTACGCTACAGGGAAAAATGTTAGTAACATAAAAGGGATCTTGCCATCAGAATCTCAACTTACCTTTTATCAATTTGAGGTGAGAGTTATATAAAAACACTTTCTTCTCCACTTGAAATTCCTTTCGAAAGATTTGCTTATCACAGAAAGCCTTAGTTTTCTCTTTGTAAATGCGAGAATTCTCATAGGCCTCTAATCGGAGTTCTTCTGATTCTTGAAGTTATAATTTTCTCTTAACTCCAGCTCGATTAATATCAAGGTTGCTTGCCTTCATTGCTAGTAGGCTCAATGCTCTATCTCCACTGACAAATGACATGCCTCACCAAACATAATCTTGTAGGGTGACATAACTATAGGTGTCTTATAGGCCCATAGTGCATCATCAAGCCTTTTAATCTAATTTTTTTTGTTTGGTTTCACTGTTTTCTCTAGAATCTATTTAATCTCTTTGTTAGAGATTTTGACTTGGCCAATTGTTCGAGGATGGTAAGGGGTTGAAACTTTGTGAACTCTATATTTGTTCAACAAGGCCTTCATGCGTCTATTGCAAAATGAGATTCCTAATCACTAATGATTGCTCTGGGTAAGCCAAATCTAAAAAAAAATGACCGGATAAAAATGATAACAATTTGAGAATCATCAGTTCTGGTGGGAATGACCTCCACCACCCATTTAGAAACATAATTAACTATCAAGAGAATATAAGTAAATCCAAAAGAGACAAGAAATGGACCTATGAAATCAATACCCTAAACATCAAAAACCTCACAAAACAATAAAGATTGCTTTCTTAACCGAAGAATTTCATTCCTACATCCTATGTTTCCTACTTGTTGACATCGCTCACATTATTTATGAAACTCATAGGCATCGCAAAAGAGGGTAGATCACTACAAATTAGAATCCAAAACTTTCCTAGCAGTTTGTTAGGACCAAAATGTCCCTCACAAGTGAGAGAATGACAAAAAAAATATAGAGTGAAACTCATCATCAGGGATACATTGTCTAATTGCTTGGTCGCTACAAAAGTTCCACAAGAATCATCCCACACATAATATTTAGCCTTACTTTTCAGATTATTCATTTGCACTCGTGTGATGTGTGAAGGTAAAATTTATGCAATTAAATAATTGACCAGATTGGCATATATGATGGCAACTTACCTCGCAGCTGTAAAAGTTGTTTATCAGGAAAAGAATCTACTTATGGGTGTAGACTTGAGGTCTTTTTCAATTCTGCTCAAGTGGTTAGACACTATATTCTCTACCTCGCTTCTTTCCCATATCTCTGAGTCAAATTCATAAAGGAGCAGCATCCACCCGATCAGTCTTGGTTTTTCATTGGACTTCTTCAGGAGGAATTTAAGAGCTGCATGATCAGAAAAAATCACCACATGAGAACAAAGTAGATTAGATCTAAATTTATCCAAAGCAAAAACAATTGCTAGAAGCTCTTTTTCTATTGTGGTGCAAGGTTTTAAATACC
>JBAMHZ010000056.1:4794270-4813032 GCA_037177395.1 Alpinia galanga | reverse complement strand
AGCGTGAGTAGTTACATGCAGAAGTGAACATTTTATATGTAGAATCTGATATCAAGCCATGGGACCAAAAGAACTCCGCTCTTGAGTTGAAGTCAGTTGAGAACTCAAGGACTGGATTGCCCAACTGCAGTTGACAGTAAAAAAATAAAATCAAATGTTTTATTATGAAGATATTAAAATAAAATTAAAAAAAAAAAACTCTTCACAGTTCATTACTCACGGCAATTCCTTTTAGGTTGAAGATCTTTTTCTTGTTATTAAGCTCAACCATGAGTTTAGCAAGTTGTGGAACATAATGGCCTGGTAACAGTTGAGTTATTCAGATCAACAAAGAACAAGCTCCAATATTGCTAACTAGAAAACCGAAGTCCTTGTAATTATTTTACCTGCATAGCTTTCTCCAGCTATGTATAAATCCCTGGTCTTGTAATGTGGGAACCTTGTGAACCAGCGTTGAAGGAAAACCAAATTATCTCTGGCTTTACAAATTGAAACAAGCAAAAAATTAGACTCACCACAGCTGCCAATTATGCATAGATTACAAGGCTTTGTGCCATTCGTATTTCAGCAGTCCCATTAAAAGTTGATTTAATAGTCAAACAAAATGATCTCGGTAGAGCCCAATCTCGGAAAAGTTGAATGAAGAATCTACCTGTCATCTTATCATTCACACTCTCATAGAAGGAAGAATCTCTTGAGTATGAGAAACCAACGCCTGCTGGGGTCTCCAAATACAACATGTTGGCTTCTGCAAATTTGAGGGAGAGGTCACTCCTTTTAGAGAATGGATTAAGCATAAAGGAACAGTTCAAAGAATCATATTCATGGCTCTGCGATTGATACCTTTGTTCCAACTATATTCATTTGTCACCAGCACTTCACCTTTTGGTCTGAAAGGCCCATTCTCCGAGAATGCCCCGACCCCAACAGAGGAGCAACCAGGTCCTTTCAGCCAAACAAGATAATCTAGATCAGATAAATCGATAAACCAAATAAAGGCTAAATTTTCTTTGATTTCCATGATTAATAGATCATTCAGGCCTTCTATCAAGCGCATTCAAGGCATGAAATGCTAAAACAGGTTCAAAATCCTTGGTTTCTTCCTCCAAGGAAGAAATTTCTAAGCGAACTCTTGAATTACCTCCATTCAACCAGAGAACCAGGGGCTTTGTCGATGGATCGAACTCTGCTTCAGCAAAGTAGTAAAAAAGAGCCCTCTCCTTCAACTCATCCACTGTGATGTAGCCTGAGAACTGCTGGAAGCTAACCTCAGGTTGGCCGGGCAGCTTGATGATCCTGTCTTGGGGAGAGAAATTAGCATCCAACTCCCTTGAGCAACACAATTGGAAAAGAATGACAAAGGCGATCAGAATGCCACTCCATGGCCGTGTTAGAGAAGGAGACTGCATGTTCCTAGAGAGAGAAGAGTAACGCAGAGTGAAGTGATTGCATGCTTAACTCTGGAAGGCCTTATATATACAAGGAGAAGCCTCATGCATCATTCAATCACTTCTCGCTTATCCTCACTGAAAACTGACACTGAATTTGGCCTTTAACCATGACTTATTACGTCTTTTTGTGCTAACTAATGGTGGCATGGCTTCAGCGCAGCAGTTTTCCACTCATTTGAGAAGCTCCAAACCAGAGGGAAAAAGAAAACCTCAAAAGCTTTTCCTTCTCCCAAGTTTTTCCCACTGACACTCATGACCCATCAACAACAATTGTCTATGGAACTTTACAGCAACTGGTCTTGTCTACCAACCCAAAGGAAAATTGATCGAGTGACTCTGATGGATGCCATTGCTGCTTTGATGGATCAACCACTCATTTGAGCTCGACATGTGTTGTTAGAGAAGGCATTGGCAGTTACTCGAATAGAAAGAATCTCGATATGCAAAACCCAGCATATATATATATATATATCAAAATACTAGAAATTCTCATGGGATGCCTTCAGAGTTTAATCAGCCCAAATTGAACATAAAATCCCAAAGGGAGAGGTGCACCCAAGAAAGTGGCTCTATGAAGCACCTTTATGAGCAATAGCTTGTCATTATTAGTGAAGTATTCTCCAAGGGGAAGAACCAATTGCTTGCTTGTGGAAGTATATGAAAGTTGTTCTGAAAAGATGCCATTGCTGGCTTGTTGAAGTGCAGAAAAGCTATTCTGAAAAAAGTGCCAAACATGATGATGCACCGGGCACAATGCGGCCTGTCTCCAGTAAATAAACTACGTATTGCTAGCAGGCATTTTGATACACGGAGAATTGCACTTCATGTTCATCCCCAGGGTGCAATGATATGGCATTCGAGGAAATAAATATGAATATTTAAATTGAAATTTTACTATATAAATAAATAAATAATCATCTATTTTCAAAATTAATCGAGTAAAATCTGAATATCATGCAATAGTTAAGATTATTTATCGTACTTTATTCAAAAAGTATTGATTAATTATGTATGGGCGGAAAAAACAGTACTTTGTTGTATATGTGTTTTTTCATAATTATTTTAAAAATATAAATAGACTTCAACAGTATGGTAATTAAAATTATTAAGTATTTTTGGAGAGAAAACAAATTTATTATCACTTTTTAAGGATATGTATGAACTCATATGAAGGCTAATACAGTTATTTTAAATTATAAAGCGTGAAAATGTTAAATTCTGTAAACAATTCAAAAAAAAAAAATTCTCTAAAATGAAAAATATGAAGATTCTAATTTAAAGCAGCGCTACTCCTCGGATCTGGCAGAGATTGCACCTATCAATTTCTCTTGTACAAAAATTTGTCAGTGGAGGACTTGGATATCCTGTCAAAATTTAATGGAAGGGTACGTTTATACTTACTTTTTCCATGGTGGAAGACAATTCACCTTTCTTTCTTTCGTTTTTTTTCTTTGTTTTCTTTCTTTCTTTCTTTCTTCTTTTTAAGTTTTCCACAGAGGATGAGGATGGATCATTTCAGATTTTTCTTTTTTATTAATCTTCGATAATTGAAGTTATTTAATTGAATCATTTTGATAGTTATGGAAATAAGTACACATTGAGCTACATTTTGATAGTGATAAGAATAATTCATTTTAGCTCCCAGTATTTGCTCGGACAGTTAATATAACTATGTTAAAATTAAAAAAGGTAAGGGATTAATTTTTAGATTTCATCGCCAGACTACCGATGACTCCACATTTCTATATTGATCATCTTGAGTTCCTGATTTATTATCCTCCATACGTAGGGACAATAATGAAAAGCTAATATGATGATTTCATATATATTTTTTTAGAATAATTATTTCTCCATTGCAGGCAGTCGTCGCCAAAGAAATTTTTTAAACTCATAAAAAATTCATAAAAAGTCATTTTTAGATCGTATCTTCAGTCGAAAGGAAATCTTAATTAGTGCACAATGAGAAAATGTTTTATATAAATCATCAAAAAGAAAGAAAGAAAAAGGTTATTTTAATGGAGAGTGAAATGATACGATTCTAAAACAAACATATTCAAACAACCCATTTGAAATATTATCTTTTAGAATAAACAACCATTATAATTAATTTTCTCTTTTTTTATTTTATTAAAATAGATCATTTGATTTGCTATTATTAATCTTTCTTTTTTTATTAGAATAAATCCTTAGAATTATTATAATTTTCCGTTAACAAGCCATTATTACATGCCTATATAAAGAAACAGAGAGACAATAAAGTGATTGAACTAAATAATCAACTTTTTTTATTAAAGAAAAATGATTAAATTAAATAATCAAATTATTTTAATTATCAGAGGTTGATCTCTTCGAAATAATTATTTCAATCTTTTTTTTAATTATTATTTTTAGCAAAAAACCGAAGGATTCATTGAGAAAGGGTGTCTCAATCCTAAATCTTTTATTATTATCTTTGTCAAAAAGCTATTTCAATTTTTTAAAAAAATAAAATAAAATAGTATCCTATTCTATTTTCTATTTTAAAAATAATATTATAATAAACTGACATAACATATAATAATTTTATTTAAAATTTTAAAAAAATTAACTAAAAATAATTATAATAATTTTATCAAAACTACTATATATACTTTGCTCCAGTTATAAATAAACTTAATTATTATTATCTGCTGCACTAGTAGATTTAAACAAAGATGTTAAAATAGTATTTAAATGAATTTAAATAAGTCGAAGTAATTTTTAATTAAATAAAAAATAATAATATTTTTTTTATTATAATACCACTTATGTGTAATAATTTCAATCTTTTAATATTTTTTACTTTCCGCCATTTCAACTTTCTGCGATTTCATACTCTGTACAAACTGAAACTGTTGACAAGCGACCGAAGTGCAGCAGCTTTTGAATATTTTTTTTTAAACAAAAAAAGCTTGCCTTGTGTTTCTGGCACCTGCTGCCTCTCTGTCTCCGTCCTAGCCGCTAAATTCCAAAAGCTTGTGGGGGCGGACCGCGTCGCGTGAGACGGGGAGAGCAGGCCAAGGTGTTCTCTATTGCATGAGTTGGCTTTTTGCTCCCCCATCTTTATGCTTTCTTCTCTTTTTGGTCCCTGCGTTGATGCTCGTTGTAAGTAAGCTAGCAGCAGCGAGTAATCATCTCGGCGGGAGTAATCATTAGGGGAAAAGCTGGGCCAAGCGTGCCTTCTGCTTGAAGCCTCCGTAACTGCTGCTTCCACTCATTTTGTTTTTTTTTCTTGGGCCAAACCGCACTTCTAGAAGTCCAAGGGGGCATTTTGTAAAAATAATCATAGAGGAGTTGCACCAACCGATTCAAAAGTGCGGCACTCAAAATTTTGAATCGACACTGCTGCTAATTCATGGAGCATGGTGATGAAAGAGATCCTTCCATTTTCACTAATCTACTAATTCGAGTAGTTTCGATGTTCATATCATTTCGTCAATACAACTAAATAATGGTAATGACAGGTTCCATTAATTGTCATTTCATCCCAGTGTTGCAGGTAAGGCATCATCAATTACACCTCTGCGCGGTGAACGGACCATGCAATGATGAATTCCACTCATTTCCCACAGAATATGAATCCCACTGCCACTGACTCAACCAGTAGCAAGCAGATCACTTCCCCTTCCGCTGGGTTCACATGCCACATGAGGACAAGAACACACGCAGATCAAGAAGCAAAAACCTCTGCCATGATTATTGGTCGCTGCTAGATTTTTAATTTCCATGCTGAATAATCGATCTACGACTAAATTGACTCGAGAAAAAGTTTTTCAGCTTGGAAAAAGATGCACTTCTGACGCTGAGACTCCGAGGCCTGCCAGAGGAGCTCTGCCGCCGTTCCATCAACTTGCTGTTCCGCTCGACCAGAGCTCGGTTCTCCTGCTTCAGGCCTTCGATCTGACTCCACAGGTCCTGGATTGCCAACCGTTTCTCCTCGTTTCTCCTAATCAACTCGTTCAGCTGCCTGTGGCTTTCCTCCATCAACCCCAAGGTCTCTTCGGAGCAGGAAATTCTGCTCTCGATTGCTCCGAGTGCAGACTCAAACGCAAGGTCATCATCCACACTGGATTCAGGATCAAAAACAGAGGTGGCTTTGCCGATGCCGAGAGCAGCGACACGACGCCTGCATGAAGGTGATCGAAAGTGGTGGCCCGAGTTTTCTGGAAATGAACAGGGCAACTCTTTTTGAGCATCAGAATTGGCATCCGCTAACATTTTGCCTTGGCAGTCTGTGGATGTTCCAGGGCGAAATTAAATTACAAATTTGAAGACTGAAATAAAAATGAAAATGAAAATTAATGAGCAAGAAACTTGACTCGAGCAATTGCAAGCAGACTCCATTCTTTTGAGGATTCCAAATCCATTTTGTTCTAAGCAAAAAATGAGTGTTTATATAAAGAAGAGGGAGCATTTAAATGCGATATATAAACGGAGGTAGTTAATTTCATTTACTTCTGGATTGAAAATCTTAATTTTGTGGACCGTTTTATGGGAAAAGAGGGAAATATTTTTCTTCGTGCGAGATGAACGGAATTCTTTAATCGCTAATTAATTACCACATTCTATATTAATTAAAATATCAAAAAATTTGAAAATGTAAAAAAAAAACACTAGAAAGTGAATTTCAAAATCAATTTGATCAAATCTTATAAACATTAAATTGGCCTATGTTTCGTCCGGTTGAAACTTGAAAATGAGATCGTTTGTTTGATTGACAGGACCTTGGCGCACGAAGGCTTTGGGAAAGCCTTGAGGGAGGACAAGTCCACCTTTTTTTCAGTTATTCTGTGAGGCCAACACTGGGTGGGAGGCACCGGAGAGATTCCGGCGAAGTCCCCTCCGAAGCTTAAATTAGTCCCGAGGAGAGAATGACAATAGTAAAGAAGAAATTTCTTCATACCTCCCTTACTACCTCCTGCTGTCACATTGAGAAAGGAGGAGGAGGTAAGGTGCAAATGGGACATCAATATATGGGGAAGCTTACTATCCTTCTCGTACAGAGAGATACATTGTCACATAGAAAATGAACACAGACCAATGCTGACCGTGAGGGGACTTACTGCGAGGGATGACATGACACATGCTATTATGAAGAGATGACCTTTAGTTACAGCTCAAAAAAGAACCTCACTTTGGTTGGAGTAGAGATTATCGAGATAAGGTTGTGGCCGAGGTAGGGGTATTACCGAGGTAATAAAGCTGTTTGCCTAAGTAGGGCTATTGTCGAGGTAAAGATGTTTGTCGAGGTAGGACTATTGCTGAGGTGTAAAATATGAGGATTTAGGTCTACTTACGTTTCCTTTGACTGAGCTCTCGCCCTGGCGTTCTATCTCGGCTTGACTGTTGATCGGATTTTATCACATGACCAGAGACATTTCCCACATTAGCCTAAATCATAGATTTTTCTTATTCGAAGTACCTATTAAAATAACATTTAAATAAGTATTGACCAAAGATTTATAAGAACCATTTCACTTCGCATTTTTGCGTTGATCGCCCTGGATTCCTGATTTACCCTCCTCTACACGTAGGGGCAGCGATGAGGGCACTAATGTGGCGGTTTCATATTTTTTCTAAGAACCGTTTTGAAATATCCAGTTTTTGTGATTTCTAAGAACCATTTAAATAAAAAGTATTAACTAAAATAATCGACTAATCTATGTCTCATCTCTTCCCGCTCTATTGCGTTGATTCTAAACGCGCCGCCGCTTCCTGTTACCTCCGTCTCCGGTTGTGCCACCGCTTGATTAAGAGGTTCTGATTGAAAGGAACCTTGTTCTCATCGCCTTACTTCTTTTCAAAGTTATGATCGGATTTTGCAAGCTCTTGACATCCGAAACTTGGCCAACACACTCACTTACACGCCAAACAATTCCTTTGATTTCTTTCCGTCGACGGAGTTATCAGTTGGAAGCCGTACTATTAGCTGACGAAGAAGAGAACTATGTAAGTCGGTCGACTAAGTTTGATTCTTACGCTTATGCACGAGCATTTCAGGAGTGCATCGACGAAGGCAACGAAGTCCGGGGGAAAGCCGTACATGGGCATTCCTTGAAGTCTGGTGGCTCTTTGGACTTGTTCTTCCTTAGCATCTTGCATAACATGCATGCAAAATTTGATCTTGTTGACGAGCCATGCAAGTCGTTTGTAGAAATGCGTATGAGAAATTTGGTTTCTCTTGTCACCCTAATTCAGGCTCTCGCAAAGTGTGGCCAATTTCTATAGAAGCATCCCATATTTTTATAAGGCTTCATAAAGAAGGCCGTGAACTTCACCATTTTGTGTTCACGGCAATTCTAAAGCTCTTTGTTGTCATGGAGTAGCCAGACTTGGTTGGTGTTTGCATGCTTATATTTTGAAGCTCAGCCACGAGTCCAATGCATGTGTTGGTGCTGTTTTTTGATACTGATTCATTTCCAGTCATGTTTTTGATGCAAAGGTGTTTTGATGGGCAGGGATGACTTCTTGCTGTGCTGGTAACAGCTGAGGATGCCTTGCAACTTTTCTCTAGGATGACCATTGTTGACTTCCGACCAAACACCTACTCATTCACTAGTCTGATTAAAGCAGCCGTCTCACTTTCATCCCTGGCATTGGTAAAGGCACTAATTCTTGCATTTTTTATGCTCGCGGTTTACTGCTTGATATTTATGCTAAATATGGTGATATCGAGGATTCTAGGGAGGTCTTTGAGACAGTTCCCTACAATGGCGTAATTCTTTGGAGTTTTATGATTGCACGGTATGAATAAACTGATCAAAATGAAGAGGCATATGCGAATATTTTACAAGCTGATCAGTAATTCTAGGAATGATGCACGCCTCACTAAACCCAATGAATACAGTTTTTCTAGTGTTTTACAAGCATATGCGAATATTGTGGGAAGGCAAATCCATCTTCATGTCGTTAAGATGGGTTTAGATTCAGAGTCTTTTGTTGTGAATGCTCTAATGAATCTTTATGCCAAGTGTAGGAATATGGAGGCCCCAATGGAGATTGTCTCTAGCTTGTCCAATGGGAATGATAAGAGCTGGAATACCCTCGTTGTGGGTTATACTCAACAAGTCTTTGGGGCGGATGCGCTAAGGCTGTTTTATCAGATGCATGTTGCTAAAGTACCAAAAACACAAGTCACGCACTCTGGTACACTTCTAGCTTGTGCAATCACTGCTTCCGTTGAGCAGGCTAGGCAGATCCATTCATTGAAAGACCACCCTTAGTGATGATGTCTTTGTTAGTAATTCTCTGATAGATTCATATGCCAAAATGGTGCAATGGCAGAACATGATTTGATTTCTTGTAATGCTATGATCTGTGGATATGCAGCACAAGGCATTGGTAATGATGTTTTACTCCTGTTCAATCAAATGAAGGAACCCAAGATTGAGCCCCGGTGCTATTTTTTTAGGTGTCTTGTCCTCATGCAGTAATGCGGGTTTAGTGCACCTTGGTTCAAGTTATTTTAATTCTGTGAACGAAAGAGGAGTATGGCATCAGACCTTGTGTGGATCATTATGCTTGAATGGCTGTAGAATTTATCGACCAGATGCCTGCAGAGCCTAGTGTTATGGTTTTGACGTGCACTACTAGGTGCTTGTTTGCTGCCTGGAACCTGCGTTTTGCCAAGATTGTCAAGCTGTTTTCAATGCAGTATCTAAAATTGTTGCAAGAGATATCAAACGCTTGCATCATTTTGAGGATGGAATTTGCTCCTGTGGTGACTATTGGTGATGCTTTATTAGTTTATTTGCTCTGACAGTATTTGCAGTTGCTGATGAGAATAGGAAAACCAGCACAATACGGCAAGGATAACTTATAGTCGGCCCTGCATAGTAGCAGTAACATGATAAGGGGCATGACTTGCACCTTTGTGCTAGTGTAGGTCCATGTCATAAGGGAATTTAAAATTGCCTGTGTTTGGCTTTATGCCAACTGCATTAAGTAAAACGAGCAAGATATTCTATTATTCATGGTAAGCTAAATGCAAAATAACAATCAATTGGTGAGCCCTCTCCTAACTCACATCAGTTCTTTCTTCAAGCTCAATCGTTGTTACCCTTTTGGTTAACAAATAACTTTGATATTTCATGTCTGCCTAGTAGGTCCATTTCCAGTATGAATCATCAGATGAAGTACTGTTCTCAATGAGAGGTCTTCGTCAATGGAAGATTCCAGGAGGCTTTGGGGTAAAACCAATTTTAACTTGCTGCCACTTTGTTTAAATGTCTTATTTTTACCTCACCTATGAATTTCTTATGTCCAAACTTCTGTTTTTCGCGCGTTTGTGTAAACCATCTCTGGTTATCGACTAATGTCTTCTTCTTTCCTTGAAATTTAACATGAAGCAACACCCATCACAATAAGTAGAGGATATCATGTGAGGCTTCTCGGCAACAAGGCAATAATATACTTCCTCTTCAAAAACCTTATGGTAAATGATACCTGTTTTCGCTTTTGAGGAGTACAAGCTTTACTACAGATTCCTGTACAATTAAATTTAGACATTTTGTTTGGCATTTTACTTGTGCACCAAAGAGCCAGTAGCAAGTTTGAGATCTGTGTTGGCTAGCTTTTTATATATTGTGTATGGTTCCTGAACTTTCCTAGCTATAAAATAAATGGTCAGTGATTTGTCTATTTGGACCTTTATCAATACGCTTGTAAAAGTCCAAAAGAAGTATAAGATTTATTTTTTAAGCTATCTTTTGTCTTCCCTCTTCAAAACCTGTTGAATACCTAAAGCATATCATTTCTAACCATCCTTCTTATTTTCGGTAGATCACATCTGAGCCAATCACCTGAAAATTTGTTCCTTCACGACCTGACTACTTGTATTCTTAATTTCTGTAAGTTTTCCAGAGACTTGCGTCTTTGCTTAAATTCAAAAACTGTACTGGTCTGAAATTAAATTCAGCAATCTCCATTACATTACACGAACACACATGAAATTTGAAACCTTTGGGTCAAATTAATTTAACTGCTGAAGCTTATTAACCTAGCTGTATTATCCTCGGAGACTGACATACTGAAGGACTATCATTTTATCAGTACGTACATTAGCACAAATGGCGATGTTGACTTTCCTACAACACCGATCCATTAATGCACCATTAACAGATCACTATTAACTTTATCAATCTGTTAGGACCTCTTTTCATTCTTTTACAATTCTTTGTTCTATATGGATGCAGCTTTCGTGCCGCCTACGCTGTTAAAGATGCTTGCCTTGTCACCGTGATGGTACCGGGAACTAGTGTTGCTACCGAATCAGTCACTTTGAACTGTACCCATGCAGAAATTATTGTCACCATCAAGATTTTTCTTCGGAGGAAAAACAAGCATCGAGCTCTGAATCGCTTCGAAGAATTATTGTTGCTTTAGTTATGATTCAATGCATCCCAACTGGGTCTCTATAGTTGCAATAGCTGTTTCTGCTCCTCATCCTGCAACATTTTGGCGAAATGTGCACTTTTTGTTTAGAGAACCAACCGCGAAGGTAAACAAGGAGATTGCTTGCCCGCAAGATTCATTGGTTAGCAATCACTGGAACACATGCCGTCGAGTCTTCAGGGGCATCTCTGAGCTGCCTGACCCCTTGAAAGCTCAAATGTTTACGTCTTATCTACAAGGTCTATTCGCAGATTCATGCACCACAAACTAGTTTCTGGGATCATTGAAGGTGTTTGCAACTGTATGGACCTACAGCCTCATTTATTGGCATAATCTGCAGTGTCTGTAAATTACAATCAAAAGTTGAGCGCTTGATGCTGCCATTCTTTTACCATGGACATCTTAGTAACAGTAAGTTGACATTTCTAGTCTTCCGGTCCTACTGATATCTTATTATGTTTTTGACGGTGACTATTCCCATAAAGTATCGTGGGTCAATCAGCAGCTAGAGGTCCCAATGAATGGAGACCTCAAGGGTCAGGATGTGGAGAAAAATACGGCGTTCAGATAAGATTGACAATATGAGGATTGCATGATAATCGAGTAATAGCCAAATGAAATGTGAGCGTCTTAATCCATTTAGGACCTGGTGCACCTTCACTTTTCAAATGAAACAATGAGAGTCATACCCAAATGAGGGATTCAAATGGAAGTTGGAAGACAGAGGAAACAGGAAGCATGTGGGAATCAGTTATCCATCTGTTTCAAGGACAGCCCATGCCTGCATGAGGACATGCTGCCATTAAATCCATTGTCACCCTCATCCCCTCGACAAGGTCACGTCCTGCACCATGCGGTCATGCTTCAACAAAATTTACAATTAAAGGCATGCTTCCCTTGATCAAGAAGAGATGAACAAACTGTTTCTCATCAGAGATCTTTCGGTTCACTCGCAACTCATCCAACTTAAACATGAACCGGAGGATCGAGAAGCTTGCATGGATGCCATGCCAACACATGGGGCAGGACTGGATGCCGATCTTATCGTTTGGCCTCCGAAGGAACAGGACGAGGCTTGTATGAACTGATTCCTACCGTCGACTCCCTGCACACTTGACAAGCTCTGTTTTGGCATCTTTTGCTGCTTGCTGGCGGTCCTGCATGGCCATGCTGCTGTCGTGATCCACCAGTTTTAAAGTTGACGAGTTTTTTTTCACCTCCAAAGCTCGGGGGCCATTGTTTTGAGATTCGGGTTCGAGGGTTATGGTAGATTCAGGTTCAATATGAATTTAACAGTTGAATTGGCCTGGATTTGTATATCTGATTAGTCGACAATGTCTGGGTTTAGATTTTGGCTCTCTTTTAATTTACTTGAAGTTGAGATGAAGACCTGACGTTACAGAAAAATGAATCTTCATGGGAAAAACCCCTTTTATAGTAGTTTTATTCTAAGGTGAGAGGCAAAATTAGTAAGATATTTGCTTGTTCCATGATTTAATTAGTCGAACTGATTGAATCAAGATGAATATGACTTTAGTTTCAATATAAATTTTCCCAAGCAGGAAAATCAAAGTGCCTTTTGGATCAAGAAAAAAAAATTCCATTCAACTTTTCACGTTTCTTTGCTTTTAAAAATGCCTTAGAATTTTCAAACCATCAAAACACTTTGCAACAACAAATAAGATAAGAACATTAAAAGTTGGAGGAGGGTGTATTATGTATATGATACGAATGTAAAAAAAAAGAAAAGAATTAAGTGAATCCTAATAATTATAAAAATTTAAGTTGCATTTGGAAAAAAGGAATTATAATTGTGACGCTGAAATGAACTTTTGTGTTAGATCATGTCGGATAGGAACCTGTCACATATGATTATTTATGATTATATGATTTTGAGCACGTGATTATATAATTATATTGAAGGACTGATTTTATCTATGTGCAAATTTTAAAACGAACATTAATTGGTTTCATATAATTTTAAAATGCTACTAATTATTTTTTTAATGTTATTGAAATCATATTATAGTTAATATGAATTATTTTTCTATTTTTTTTAATAAAAAAAGTCATTTGGAAGAAACATTGATCATATAGTAAATATCTAGAGCAAGGAGTTCAACTTAGATTTTTCTTAATTTTCTTCTTCATCAGATCAATCCGACAGCGGATGGAAGGATTTATTGTCCCTAAAAGAATCGATCTTTGCTGTTTTTTGTAAATCTATCTCTAGAGCATAAACTTAGGTGTGCCTGTGGAGGCCAACTTAGATTTTTCTTAATGTTCGTATTTATAGTTGCTTTGAAATATCACCTAACATCTTTTATGATTGGCAAGGACACTTTTTCTTGAGAAAACAATGCCTTTTGCACTGGATGGGCCATCGGCTTTTGGCACGAAAGCGATAATGAAACATCCGCATAACCTCAAAGTGTATCTACTGGTTGGCTTGTGCCAGTGTGCAAAAGCCCCATAAGGTGTTTGCGCGGCAGCCTGCTCGTCGGCAGCTCAATAATTCACTTAGTCAATGTTGGTTAGCTATTTGTTGCATCGTATGCACAGATACTGCCTTTCAAAGAAACGACAAGAATCTCACTGATTCAACTTTCTTTTTTATTATTATTATTATTATTATTTAATTTTTCTACAGTGATCGGGTGCTGATCCCACAATGAGAAAGCGAGCAGCACCACTGCAAATTTCTCTCTCACCTTTTCAAAACCATGTTCAGAGTTGAAGATGACAAATAGCAAGCCTTTATCGAATTCCTCCTCCTCTCGTCTTTCCTTTCTTCTCCCTTGTTTAGCCTTCCATCTCTTCTCTTCAATGTTTCTCAGTAAGGCAATGGTTGATTCTAAGCCTAGAGTTGTAGCTCTTTGTGTTCTTGGCCATGGCGCTCGTCCTCTGCCAGTCGGTTGTCAAATAAGAATAGATAATAATTATGAAGTGCATCAAAGTGATCGCAAGCACAAGGTCAATACATTGCGCTCTCACCAGTACTTTGAAGGTACTCCATAAATTAATTACTGGAAGTGGCACATATTCAGAAACGCTGCTTGATCCAGGAAACCTTGTCTTGGTGCGCCCACTTGCAGGGGGCTGCCATTAACTTCCTAAAAGTTGATGCTCACCATTTAGTTTTAGTTCGAATGGGTATACACCTCTGAGATGGAGTATACGAAACCTGAGAGAAGCTTGTGTGTGCTTGGGAATGCAGTAATGGAGCTCCTGCTGCCTGCTTCATCAACTGGTAGCTTATGAATGATTCATTCTCGTAAGATTTAGCCTGAGATTGAAGGTGGTTGCTTTGTTCCACACAAGGCTGTGGTTGCTGTATTATGTCCCTTATCAGTTTCTGAGATTTTCAATACAAATTGAAGCATCATATCAGGCTCTGTTTGTATATATGCAGCTAAACGAAGAATGCGAGATTACCTGCTGTTGATTGATGCAGTCCATGAGGTCCACATTGAAGTCGTATAGCACAGGACTCAAGGATGCAATCTTCATCGATAGAAACTGAAGAGCAAATTTAGAAGATTGGTAGTGTTGAGCCAAAAAATGTTGATTTCTAAACAATTTGCTGTTTAATTGAATACCTCAACTTGGTTTTGCAAGGACTGCACGTAGTTAATTATCTCATCCAGCATTAGTGCTTTTCCAGTCACCTGATCAAAACAATAGAAAAATTAGATAAATCTAAAACAGGATTCTGACTTATCAAAAATTAAGTACCTTGTCACAGCCAGGAACAAGGCCCTGCAGCATCTTCATTCTTTCGCTAATCTTCTCCCTTCTCACCTGAAACCATCAAACTTAGTTATTTATACAAATATAATCGAGCTATGGAACCGGATCAATTGTTTCTATCATTTCAGCTCCTCACCCTCTCCGCGAGACTGTGGCTATCTGTTGCTTGACCTCTTTTTGCTCTAACATATACATCTGAGTTGGAGCTCTGTTTCTCATCATTCGTTTTCTTTGCAGTTCGCTTCTACTTCTTGCTCTTGCCTTCTTTTGCATTATCCTAAATATTTTTTTTAGAAAAAATCATCCTAATTATGGCAAAATAGTTCAACAAAATTCCACACCTCGCTCGCACCGCCTCACCGTGCCGGCCGCTGAATCTGCACAGATCCAGTGGCCCAGTCGGCAGATCTGTGCGCAGATGCCGAGCAAAAAATGGAGTTATAAATATGATTATGCGATGATTTTTTATTTCGTAGTAAAATTAAAATTTAGACGAATTTTATTTTCATTGTAAAAACTTACGATGAATTTTATTTTCGTAGTAAAAATTTACGATGAATTCTAATTTTATCATAAATTTTATGTTGAATTTTACTTTCATCATAAAGTTTACAATGAATTTTATTTTCATCGTAAATTTTTACGATGAATTCTAATTTCGTCGTAGATTTTACAATGAATTTCATTTTTATTGTAAAATTTTTTAATAAATTCCATTTTTGCCACAACCTTTTGCGATAAATTTCACTTCCGTCGTAAAAATTTATCATGAATTTTAGTTTCCTCACAAATTTTACGATGAGTTTTACTTTTGCCGTAAAATTTACAATGAACATAAAATTCATCACAAAATTTGTCATGAATATGAGTCTCGTTACAAAATTTACGACAAAAGTTTAATTCATCACTATTTTATAGTGAATTTTGTGACAATTATATTTTTAACTACAAATTTTATGATGAAAATTTATTTATTGTAAAATTTACTATGAAAATATTTTTTATTGTTAATTTTTGAGATGAAAATATTTTTTTAGCTAAATTTATTATTGATTTGAGTTGATTTATATTTTATCACTAATTTCATTATTGATTTACTATAAAAAAAAATTTCGCTGTTAAATTCGTATTTTATTTGCAGTGAGATATTAAGATTGTAAAAAAAATATTATAAAGTATAATTGCACAGTGATAGATGCAAGGGGATAGATGGTCATAAAATATGTTAAGAGTATCGATTTTATGATAAATTAAGGAAAGTATTATACCATCCTAAACACATCGATATCAACCTCATTACTCTAAAAACTATTAAAATCGATAGCTGGGAATGGCTCAATGCAAACATTGTCCAAACTATAAGCAGAGCCGGTCCTTGGAGCGATCTTTGTTCAGAGCAAATTTTTTTTTTAAAAAAGATCTTTTTAATAATAAAAAATAAAAAAAATAAACCCTACAAGGCTCGTACGGTTTGTTGTCAATGGAAAGTGTAAGGCGATCTAATCCATTTTATAAAATGATAACACGACTCAATTTAAAGTCTAATAATTTTTTCTAAAAAGTAAATAATTTTTTAATTTATTTGATAAATTTCTAATTAACCTTTTCTAAAATTTATCCTAATAAATATCTAATTATCTATAAAAGAATACTAATTTACTAAAAGAGAGAGAAATAATGATTATTCATGACTATTCTTTTATGTTTCCTTATCATGCCAAGTTATCTTTTGGAGTCTTCGAATTTTGCACCATTAAATTCTTAAGTGAATATGTTTATAATTTGATTTTTAGTTTTTACATACTCTATTTTGATTTACTATGTAAAACATTCTCTTGCACAAAATGATGATGTACCCCTATGTATTTGGTCTTTGCATTGAACATTAGATTGCTAGCTAAGTGTAAAGTTGGTTGACTGTCATAATATAATTGTATTAGATAATCAATCGACTGAAAAAGATTTTTTATTAATTACATCAACCATATGTACTCTTAAACGGTTGTATTTGCTACTTAATGCTCTAATTTTATACTTGATAGTAATATCATTGGTTGTCTTTTACTACACCAAGAGATAAGTTCTAAATTAGAATTAAACACATATCCTATAGTTGACATCTTGTTTCATAATCTCCAACATAGTTAACATCGTAATACCTAATTATTTCTTCTTCTTATTTCTTTCTTATATAATATGTCATAATCAATGGCCTTTGATGTATCTTAAACTTATTTGACTAGCTTCCAAGTGAGGTTTCTTTGGCTCATAAATTTACTTTCCACACTTACGGCACATGATATGTCTCATCTTGTGAGATTGAGATATATTAGGCTATCAACTAATTGCTTGTACATTGTTGTATCTTCCAAAATCTTTTTTTTTTCGGTGGAGCATATCTTTGTATGTAGCTCTAATGGAGTTGAAATAGACTTACATTCTTGCATTTCATAGTCCTCAAAAGATCCTTAATATATTTTTATTGGCTTATAAGGGACCATTCTTTGCTCACTCAACTTCAAGACCGAGAAAATGCTTTAATTCTCCTTTATCTTTCATTTGAAGATGTATCGATACATTAAAAATTTGATTTGGCCAATCCATCATCTACATAAAACTAGTACTATTGTCAACTTGCCTCATTAAACTTTTGCAAATAAATTGGAGTCTAATGGTGTTATCGAGTAATCACTTAGATCAGGAACCCCATACCAAGCTTTTAGTATTTGCTTCAAACCATAATATGCTTTCTTTAATTTGCATGCAAAGTCTGGATGAATCATGCTCTTGAATCCTTGAGGTTGTTGCTCCATAAATATTTCTCAGTCCGTATGAATCATGCTCTTGCTCCATAAGGATTGAGGTTGCTCCATCAAGCCTTATAAGCATGTAAGGCTAATAGAACATGTACTATTGTAATCTTTGCCACTAGAGTGAACATCTCCATGTACTATCAACTCTATATTTTTGGGAGAATCCTCAAGCCACTGATCGTACTTTGTACCTCTTTATTGATTTATACTCTTTTAATTACTTTATAAATCCATTTACATGTTATTAGCTTTTCATCTTTAGGTTTTGGTACCACATCCCAAGTTTTATTCTATTTCAAAGCATCAATTTCTTCTTCCATGGGTTATCTCCATTAATTCCTTGCTTGAGAAAGTCACTTCATATGTATTCGATTCTTTTACATTATTTTCTCCAATGAGCATAGCATTTTCATACTTAGATTTGACTTTCTTATTTTCTTAAATGTTGTTGAGGTTTCTCTTCTTCATCTATATGAATTTCTTCTAGTTGACTTGGCCTTACTTTTTTTTTTTTTTTTCAATTCCTTGTTAAATTCATGTTTGCCACGGAGATTTCTTCAATTAAATTATCTTTCTTTAAGTCTCTCTTGTAATTTCTTTTCAATTTTCTTTGAATCTAATAAGGCTTCTATTTGAAGAGACCGCCGTGATGAAGCTTTATCATATATTACATTTCAAAAAATGTAAGAACTTCTTGTTATAGGACCACACTGCTTCCACTTTTTTTTCTTAGCCCATAAAAATGCATCTTATTATTTTCTTATGAAAATTTATAATATAAATGGTCATGTACAAAATATAATATATGCAACCAAATACTTAAAATTTAATCTTTCATAACTTCTCAAATGGTGAAACAAATTCTAATGATTCTTGTAACAGCCATAGTCATATTCATCATTTTACCCAAAATCGAAGTGAAACATTCTCACCATGCAACATGCTTTTTATATATCCTTGCAAGGTCTTTTTTTTTTTTTTCTGCTATTTCATATTGTTGTGGAGTGTTGACCAGGATAATTATTGTCTTATTTTACAATCTTGTAAATACTCTGTGAATTCATATGAAGTATATATATTCTTCATCTCCATTATCGGTACGTAAACATATAAGTTTTTTTATTAAATTCTTTTTCAATTATCTCTTTGAACTCTTTAAATTTACTTAGGATTTTTTATTTTTATAAGATTTATCCATACATACCTTGAGAATTCATCATATATTAGAAACTATTAATGGATGATTTACTTAATAAGTTTCAAAACATCTCCAGCTCAGGAGGCTCTTTTCTTTTGTACTTGGAATCTTCAAATGACAACTGATGTACTTTTCTCAT
>JBAMHZ010000056.1:4772459-4784433 GCA_037177395.1 Alpinia galanga | reverse complement strand
CCGTTAACATTGATGGGCTGTTAATGAGTTAGGGTTAGCTCTATATATAGGATGTGATCCCTGCAGGAGAGATAATGATCGACTGTCTCTTTTTCCCCATTAGGCAGAGCATACGGAGCCGTCACTTTTGCACCTGTGGAAGATCAAGCCATACGGCTTTTTCGGCGTTAGATCTTCACACTCTTCCGACGCTAATGTCTTCGGATTCAGGTGCGGATTTACCGTTTTATTACACTTCCGCTTTTATTATGGTTTCGCATGATTGTTTGATAGATTAGACTATAAGATTCTATGTTTGGATCGTTTGATTTATATTTCGTTTTCAAATCACATGCGGATGCGCGATCCATTGACGGATTGAAAGATCCATCAATAGATTCTTCTCTCTCCTCTGTTTTGAGATTAAAAAAGCTCTCAAAATAGCTTCCAAATCCATGAAATGTTACAGAAATTAAAATGATGCTCATTTAATGTAACGTTAAGCATGTGGTAGAATTACCTCTCTTTGAAGAGCCTCATCAAGCTCCTGCTTATCATCAGGAGTGATGTCCTTTGCATTCAACTGAGTCAAACTATTCCTTATCCTGAATAAAAGCATAGATCATATGTAAGAAGCCAATTATCTTCTTCATCTTTTACCTTAAAGATGCCAAAATCATTTCATCAGCACTAATCAATATTAAACAAGTACAATACACCAGGAGCATTAAAGATGAGAAGATATAACAGTCAATTCATTTGAACCTTAGATATAGGGCAAGTTTAACTGTGCCAGCATGTGCAACTAGAAAGTATGGCAATGATGCAGGTCCTCATCACGAGTTTATGAGAATTATAAAGGAAAAAAAGAAGAGGGACAAAGATAACCAATAAATAAATAAAATTTTCCAATATCCTTTCCAGTATTTATAAATTAAATCCACAAATGGACAATGTTAAATGCATCTAAACTAGCTCATTGAGGAAAAACCAACAACGTATTTGCCCCAAAATGATTTTGGCAAGTAGATTATAATTGACAGTTATTAACAAACCTTGCACGCTTCTGGAGCAAGGATCTTCTGACTGACTGCGTCGGATGTGCAGTCAAAACCAGATCAACTGTCTGGTTTTTCAAAGCATCAAACACCTCTTCTTTGGACTTCTTCAGCTGCAGTACAAGACGCTTAAGTGTTTCCTCTATATCTGATTCAGTTGTTGCAGAATTTTCATCAGCAAAATCTCCCTTTTTCAGCTTTATCCTTCTACGATAGGCAATTTGGACCTCCTCAGCCAGATTGGCCAAGTTAAGCATGTGGGAGAATGATTTTGTGACAACGATAGTGTCACCTGCATCCAAACTAGTGAGCACCTTTCCCAGCTCTTCTAGCTTCTGAGACTCATGCTTCTCTTCATATTCAGCAGAAAATTCATACAAATCTTGAACCTGACATGGAAAATGGAAGCACAAGCCAAAGGTTTCAGCTTGCTTAGATGGTAACGGCTTGAAAAGTTGTTCTCATTGTCTTGTGTTTGAATCCTACCTTCATCTAAAGCTTAAGTAAAACTGTTAAGCGGTGACTTTGCCTTCAACTTATTGAAAATAGAAGCAAGTCTCCAATTATGTATTAGTAAAAAATCAATTAGCTTCATCAGATGATGAAACCAAACAGTGAATTTGAAAGAATGTGAGCCTGCAAATGGCGTTGCAATCTAACAGATTGTAAAACTTGGAAGAACACCAGCCCTCAAAATCTTATCCTCCACGCTAAGTTCAGCTATGAGCCATGCCTGCATTGAGCATGCAAGACATTGTTTGAAGTCCAAGTTTCAAGCATAGACTGCTTCTTGACTCTTATTTCTTTATAAAAGAACGTAACTTGTGTGGGACTTGGACCCTGCAACCTCCTCTACATTGACATACCATCTCAGACGTCCACCTACACTCTACTCACTAAAAAAAAAAGAAAAAAAAAGGCATCTCATCTAAGCCATTAACCGCCTCAACGGACACTCATTCTCACCTCGGTCAACCTGAACCACAGCATCTTTCTCCATTCACCTTGTAACTTAGTCAGTAGTTCCCAACACGCGAGCAAAGACTACTTTGTCCAAATACCCCCAGTAAAGTATGCATTCAGGTTGCTCCTAGCTGGGAAGGCTAAACATCTAAACTGATCCGGACAGAGCAACGAAAGCCACATTCAAACAAAAGGAAGAAATGGACAACGACCTTCGGTTCCTCCCAAGAAGTATCTCGAATGGATCAACATACCAACCATCCAACACGATCTAAAATCAAAATGATTTACCAATACCACCCACTTCGACCGGCCAATCAAGTCTAAAACACACAACTTTTCTTCCATTTCCTTATATCTCAGCCAAAACGGCATCAAAGACCAAAACAAACCGCAAACATCGAAAAAACAGACAGAGTGAGTATACCGTCTCTCTGATTTCCTCGCCGTGGAGATCTTGAAGGATGTCGAGGAAGCGATCCAAGAGGAGGGCGTCGTACTCGACCAACTTATCGTCATCGGAGACCTTCGCCGGAGCTAGAAGCCTCATGTGGGCATCAATGGATGCCATCTTCTCGAGCTTAGTCATCGCTACCAGTAGATCTACTCACACCTCCCTGGCGATCTCGACCATGCAAACAAAGCGACGACGAGGTGAATGGGGAAGCTGCTTCTGGAGAAGACGGCGACGAGAAGCAGCGGGGGAGGGTTCGATTCACAAAGTAGCCATCATCCTCAACTTTGGTTCAGTTAATAGAGCATCTTTTGCGATTCTTTTACTATTAAACATGCTTTGTTTTTCCTTATTTGTCGCTAATGACATATGTACTTATGTAGTACATATTAGAGAAATTTCTACAATACTCCTCTTCTTCTTCTTTTTTTTTCAAAATGCCCCTAAGTTTTTGTTATTGTTAAAACGCCTTATTCTCACCAGTCACCACCACTGCGATGGCCCTTGGCCTTCATTTGACATGGTCGCCGAAAGTAAAATGGACACGACGCACAACATGATCGAAGATGCTCTAGGAGAGGTTTCAGACATTTTAAGACCAAACTAGTGTGCAATCTCAAATCTACATGTTATCATCATTTTATTTTGTTATATCGACAATGAAAAGCACAATTAACAATAAAAGGAATTAACACATTAAGAACACAAGTAATTAAATAAAAAACTACTTGTTGCACTAGGCTATGCACTCTTCACCGATTAACATTCCTTTGAATCAGCTGACAAAGTGTTAGAATCGGAAACAATTTGACTCAAATACGTACACAACAGTATCTTCAAAACTTGATTGTTTGCGCTTCACCAATAGTCCCCGCAAGAACAGCAACCATCTCTAAAACGATGGAATCGGAATGGATCTCTTAGAATTATCTCTCTCTTTTGGCTCATCGAGAACATCTTCATTGAAGTGTGGCAGTCGATGCACACCCTCAAGTTTTTCATAACACAAATGGGTGCCAGTGCAGGTAGATGCATCATTCCGAATGCTACTGCCAACTTCTCACTGTGATGATTCACAAAAGCTTCACTGTGCTTAGGATCAGAATCATCGATTCGCACACACTGGTTGTTAGGAACCATCTTCTTTATCTTGGATAACATTTCTTCTAGTTTCTCGTATATTGCAGGACTCTCGGGGTGAGAATTATCACCCGCAACAAAAGAATGGACAGACGCACCAATCTCAATCCAACTAAGACCTGGTTCCTTCTTCACACCTCTTTCTTTCATCAAATTCCTAGTCTTCGTGGCAAAGAATTTCCTTCCAGAATCAAGGTACATATTGTAAAGTATCACATATGGGCTAGAGGAATGCGGATCGAGCTCCATTATTCGTTTTGAGGCACTAGTTGCCATTGCAATGTGCTTGTAAATTCGACAAGAACTTAGAAGAGCCATCCATAACGCAGGGTCATCATGAAATCCTGAGTCCAGGATAAACTTCTCTGCATCAACCAATCTTCCAGCCCGTCCGAGGAGGTCAACTACACAGGCACAGTGTCTTGCATTTGGATCCAAATTATAATTGATTTTCATGCTTTCGTAGTAGCTAAGACCCTCTTCGACCAGTCCTCCATGGCTACAAGCGGAAATAACACCGAGAAAAGTGACATGGTTTGGCACAATTTGGCAATCCTCCATCTCCTTGAAAAGCATCAAGGCATCAGTTGCGCAACCATGTTGTGCATGACTCGAGATCATAGCAGACCAAGACACTACATCACGATTCTCCATCTCCTGAAATGTGGTTTTAGCAGCATTAATATTTCCGGATCTAGCATACATGAAGATCTGGGAGTTATTCATGACGGTGAACCAGCTGAATCCTGCCTTGATGGCACAACACTGGATTTGCTCACCAGACCTTGCCACAGCCAGATTAGCACAGGCGCTCATTAGGCATGACAAAGTGAAGTGGTCAGGCTTTATGTCATTGCTCAGCAAGCCGTGGAACAATCTCAGTGCCCTTTCAAAATGTTCAGTTCGAACACATCCGGAGATCATGGAAGTCCAAGTGACAATGTCTTGCTTAGGCACAGAATTGAAGCATTTGAATCCTTCCTCAATGAAACCTGAGTTGGTGTACATCTCAATTAGTGCACTTCCAATGAACTCATCATACTGGAGACTGTTCTTGAGTATCTGTCCATGTATTTGCTTTCCCATCTCTAAATCATCAATTAAGCTACATGCTTTCGCCATGCCTGACAATGTGAATTTTGAAGGCCTAATTCCTCGCCTTAGCATCTCGGAGAAGAGACTTACTGATTCAACTTTAACTTTATCTCTATCCATATCCGACCTTGAAAACCCAGTAATCATGGAATTGAAGGCAACGACATTTGGATCAGATAGTGACTTAAAAACCAAAAGTGCTCCATCCAACAAACCGTTCTTTGAATACAAGTCTATGAGTGCACTGCCCGAAAACACATTGGAGTCCAAACCAACTTTAGTTATGCATCCATGAATCATCTTCCCAAGTTCCACAGCATTGCTAAGGTTTGAACAAGACTTGAGCACACTGCCTAGAGAAAAAGGATTCATCTGTATTCCCAACTGATGTATCTGAGCAAAGGTCCTCAATGTCTCCTCATCCCAACCAATTCTAACATAAGCAGAAACCAAAGAATTCCAAGAAACATCGTCCACTTGAGTTGAACTAGAAAAAACCTGTCTTGCTTCACCAATTTTGCCACATTTTGAGTACATGTCAATGAGTGAGTTAGTTAAGAAAACATGTCGGGATCCACTGACTAGAACCATTGCATGAATTGCTTTCCCCGTCTTAGAATCCTCAGTTCTAGAACACACATTTAATGCACTAGCATAGGTGAAACGATCCAGCTTTACTCCTGTTCCTCTTGCCTTACAAAACACATCCAAGGATTTACAACAGAGACCAATTTGAAAATACCCAGCGATGAGTGAATTCCAAGAGACACTATCTCTTCTAGGCAATGTATCGAACACCCGTTGGGCAAGTAACATTTCTTTGCATTTGCAGTACATGTTGAGGATTGTATTTTGCAAGAACAGACAAGGAACAGAGCACTGTTTGGTGATGTGCGCATGCACTTCTTTTCCATGGAGCAAAGATTGGGATTGTGTAGCAGAAAGAAGGAGATCAGAGTACATAGCCTGAGACAGCCTGGGCTGGGGAGGGATTTGGTGTTGCGTTGGGAAGGAGTTGAAGTGCTGTTTGGGTAATCTGTAGAAGAAGACATGCTGCGAAACTTTTCTTAGGCCTGCATGAGTAGGATGCGCAGGTCTCATTGAGGTTGGTGATCGAGCTATATGGATCCACTCAACCGATCGAGGTCGTATGTACTGGAAGTTATCTCTTTTCTTCTTCCCTCGTCGTTCTCGCGCTGTCTCCTGTTTGAACCGCCGGGATACTGATTCCGAGGAGACATCCTACCTAGTTTTCGTTCCTAACTCCCTGGAGCGGAAGCGGCGCAGGGAGTTAGTGCCATCGGTGAGTTGGAGCGGCGGCGCGCCCACCGAAGCGAAAAGAGGAGGCAGGGGAAGCCTCGTTTGGTAGTGCGGTTGGAAGGAAATCACGGCCACTGGTGGCGGCTCCTCTCCAGGCGTGACGCGTCGGCCGCCGGCGCAGGGCGAGCGAGCTCCGAGAGTAACGGCTCTGGCGGCGGTTACCGTTTTGAGCCAAGGCACGCAGTAATCAAATTTACAGAGGAGGAATTTATAAGGAGTCCTCTGTAAAAATCCATAAAAATATGATATAAACCGTTGAAAATGTACTAAAATAAATTATTTTATAATTAGTCCTATTAAAAAGAGAGCCTTACTAGAATGTTTTGCATGCAAATAAGTTTTGTTTAGCAAAAAGGGTGTAAGACTCGGTCAATCTTAGTGAAACCAAAAGTCAACGATAGTTGACAAAATATGAAGTCAACGATGCTTGGTCACCGTCAAAGAATTTACTCAGTTGTCAACGCAAGCATAATTCTCACTTCACTTTGACGCCGCGATCCGCGTGATGTGCTATAAATTTATTTTTCTGAAAAATAAAATAAAATAAAATTTCGACTTAATCAGATGTTTTTTAACAAATGCTCATCACCACCAACCTTGATATTTTTCCCCGCAACTAATTCATAATTCCAATTAATTAGATGATCAATCACGATATCCGATCCGACTATTATATTCCTCATGAAAGGACAGCCCTGCTTGAATTATCATATAATAACTTACACGTCCCCCGCGAAGCCCAGCCCTACACCATGTCCCCCCACATCTGGTTGGTGGCTATGTTGATGGTATAACTTTGAGTAATAGTACCATATGGGTTTCTTTCTTGGCTGTCGTCCTCGCTAACGCTTACTTAGGTAAAGTCCCATGGAAGTCACTCGTAAGCCACAAATCTCTTCGCTTGTCTTTTCCTTCTTCCTCTTCTCGTGTCTCGAATGGTTCCGTTTTCCCATTCCGCCTCTCTTTTGATGTCAATTTGAGATTTGGTCTGCCCACAAAGGTTTATCTGATATGTTGCTTCATTTTTTGAGGGACGGTTTGATGTTTGTTGGATTGGATAGGAGGGAGGATTAGGGTTTTGGTGGAGGTCGATGCGCAGGGATGTTGAAGAATCCGATGGAGGAGAAGCAGATCGATCTCGAAGCACCGCTGCTGTCCGTTCGGAGATTATCGGCGGGGCCGTCGGCTTCTCCGACGCCGCCAGCGGAGGAGGAGGGCGAGGCGCGGCCTCCGCCGCCAAGGAGGGTGTCGCTTCCGTACTATAAGTCGGATTTGAAGTCGGGTCCGGTGCGTGTTCCCGGCGTCGTCCCGTTCATATGGGAGCAGACTCCGGGGTTGCCGAAGAACGGTGCGCGATCGGCCGTGGACGGTGGTGGGAAGGTAATGATGGTCCCCAAGCTTCCTCCTGGAAGGATCCAGAACGGCAAGGAGGGAAACTCGTTGCGGGATGCCTTGGCTCCGACTGTGAAGGTGGGCAGTAGTGTGCGGACTCGTAAAGCTGTTACCTTTCCGCCCGATGCTGGAACTGCCAAATCTTACGAATCTTCTGAGGACGTGCCAAAGATTGTTGTGGATGAGAGGGTAGAAAAGATTGAGAAGGAAGATAAGGTAGAAAATGCGGATAGGATCGAGATGCCAGTGAAGGCAGAGAATATGGAAGAGATTGAGGTGGTGGAGACGGTAGAAAATGAAGAGAGGATTGGGAAAGCTGAGAAGGTAGAGAAGAAGCTAGAACAGCAGCCCGTTTCAGCCGCAGAGAATCATAATAAAGAAGGCGATGTTGAAGAAGACGCCTTCTCCGATGCGCTTGATACACTATCACGATCGGAATCATTCTTCATGAATTGCAGTGTCAGTGGCATCAGCGGAATCCCAGATGTGGCCAAGCTCTCGGGCAGCTTTCCCAAGGATCCCGAACTCAGGGATTTCATGATAGAGAGGTTCTTGCCTGCTGCACAGGCAATGGCTTCCGACTCACCCCATTATACCTTTAAAAAATCAGTTGCACCTCCACGAGAGGCTACGAAGCTTCTTGAGAGGGCTGAAACTAGTGATCCTGCCAGGAGGCCAGCTCCTATTCCCCTCCAGAAAAATTATACTTATGTCGAACAGTATGCTAAGGAGTTGGAGGAAGAGGATACCTATGATGAAGATGAGGAGTGCTATGATGATACTGGTGGCTTTCCTTCTAAAGGTTGTGGACTGCTTCCTAAATTTTGTTTGAAGAGTTCATTCTGTCTTCTAAATCCAGTCCCTGTGATGAAAGTTCGAGGAGGACACTTGCCTTTGGCAAGGGGAAAATCTGGAAGCCCACAGATCAAGAATGTATATCCAGTATCTCTTGTTCAAGTTGAAGAGGTAAAGTATGGGCAAGTTTATTTGTTGCATATTATTTGTTTTTTCTTTGGCTTGTTGTTGATTTGTGTTGTCTTAAATTTTCTTGTTTAGCTCTCATGGGAAGCTGTTTATGAAAAAAAATTAGGTCAGGAATGGTCTCCCCAGAAAGAAGTGATAGGTAAATCAAGGAATGAATCTGATACTCTTACGGCTGATTGTTCACCTGCATTTGGTAATTCAGCAGCTACCAGAGGTACAACCCCTGATAAAAATGATGGCCATCCATTAACTGTTCATGAAAGGAAGGATTCTGTTGGAATTCTAAGCAGAGAAAGCAATTGTAGCAAGACTGGCAGTTCTGATGCTGGCGAGAAAAGCATTGGAAGCTACAGAGAAATAAATCATAGCAACCAAAGGGGTTCAGAATCCATGAGCCCTTTACTGGACAAAACTCTCTGTGTAGATTCAGGGAATAGACCAGGATCTTCGGACTCAAAGGCTAGTTCCTTTTATTCTGTCAATGATACTAGAAGTATGATGAGTTCTGGTGAGATTGGTATGGATAGTTGGAGTAGAGAAAGTATAGTTGCTGGAGCTAAAAAAAAAAATGCATTGCAACCAGAAGCCTCCAAAGTTTCTATGCCCATTTCACTCTTCCCCTTAGAAAGATTGAATAACAGGATTATGGATGTTGATGATAACAGAAATTGTGGCAATGATAGTGAGCCATTGCATTTGAAGAGTGACATTAATCCTTTGTTGTCACTGCTGCCTCCACCATTGCCAAAATCACCATCGGAGTCTTGGCTTTCTCGAATTTTGCCTTCTGTCTCATCACAAAATCCAGCGCCACAGTCATTATTAGGCATTCAACTTCAGAATAGGAAACAAACTGTGCAAACATCCTCTAATGACGTGAAACAAGAAACAAATATCAGGCCTTCAAGACCACGACATCGCCAGATTCGATTTGCTGAGGTAACCCTTTTAAAATCAAATACTAGTTATGATGAATTATGAATTTCATATGTTCTGAAATCTATCTACATATCCTTCTAGGTGCTGGCAAAACCTGAGTCACAAATATCAGAAATATGAGGTGTCAACTTACTTTTCTTCCACCATCACAACATATCTTGTGATTACAGAGGATAGAGAAGGTAATACAGTTTAGTTTTTTTTTTTCCTATTATCCAGTGTACTTAACTACTTTATTTATAGGTGGTTTGGCCTTGTGGTGATTCTTCTGGCAATCTCAAATGAACATCCCTTATCAATTCCTGTATTATGCTGTATGTAACTTGAGCTATTGCTCATTCAAAATATAAATTCTTGTAAAATTATAAATTGTTCAACAGGATGACTAAACACATTGTCTTAGCCATATGTCAATCAACTGTGCAGCAATATGCATGTTGTGTTAGTTCATTTTCCATTGCCAACAAGTGTATACATTCAACTCAGAAATGTAATATCATACTTTGCCATTAGTTCTTTATGTATTTATGAAGTATTTCATTGATCTATGCATTACTTCCTTCTTCTTTTTCTACAGAAGAAAAAAATCTGCAGTTGACTAGTAGTAGAATTTAATAACTTTATAGCTGGCTTTCATGCTAGTCACAATCAATTCTTGTCTCGCATAATCAACGTAAGAGGGTGTTTTTTATCTCAATAATATGATGCTGCAGTATGTAGCCATTTTTTATTGATAGCTTTGGTTCAAGTTAAAACAAAAAAATTTGATGATACTTGGAGTGAATTTGTAAAACCGCATTGGTTAATATGCTGTAATATACTCTAGCTTTCTTTTCTTTGTCCTTCTGTAGCATAGAGATAAACCCAAGATCTTTTTTGTTATCTTCTTGATGTTTATAAACGGAGTTAGTATATATACTTTTCTGTGACATGCATTGCACAAGGGGTCTGAATATTAGGCACTTGATTCACAGATTCACTCAAAATAGAACACTTTTTTTTTGTAATTAGTAATCAAATCAAGATTGTGGTTTTATTTTGTGCAACTTCTTTAATTTTGGTTAGTTTTATTTGATATCATCACGGGACTGAAAACCTAAGATGCATTTGAATCTGTTTAAAATTTGTGTGACTATAACCTCTGCTAAGTTTGATCCCTCAAATAGTATGTTATACGGGATGATTCATTCCTCTTCTAGTTCCACAATAATCTTGAAAGTTCTTTGTTGGGTACAATAATAATAACAATTAAGTCTTATCCCACTAGATGGGGTCAACTTTATGGATTCTTGTAAACTATTGGGCTCTATTCTATTATCATTTATATTTAAATAAATTTTATCTTGTTTTATTATGGCTAACCAAGTCTTTTTTAGTCTTCCTCTTCCTCGCTTGATATGCGTATCTGTCATAGTTTTACGTCGCCTAACTGGAGTATTTATTGATTGTCTAAATATATATTTATACTACTTTAAATATATTTCTCGAAGTTTTTTCTCAATAGATGCAACTTTTACTTTCTCTCTAATGCTCTTATTTCTTATTATATCTATCCTTGTGTATCCACATATCCATTTTAGTGTCTTCATCTTTGCAATTCTCATCTTTTGCCCATGAGTTTGAGTCATAACTCGACATTCAACGTCACATAACATAGCAAGCCTAACCACTATTTTGTAGAACTTTTATTTAAGTTTGAGGTACTTTACAATTACATAAAACATCCAATGTTCTCTTCTATTTCAATATCTTGCTTGTATTCTACGTAAGACCTCTCTTAATCTCTCCATTGTCTTGAAAAAATGATTCTAAATATTTAAAGTTCTCAGTTTCAAATAATTCGTCATCTTCTATCTTAACATTTGTTTCATTACGTCTAATATTGCTAAACTTAAATTACATATATTCTGTCTTTACTCTGCTAAGCTTAAAACCTTTTATTTCTAGTGTTTCTCATCAAGATTCTAATTTAGCATTTACTTTTTCACGTGTTTTATCTATCAAAATAATATCATCTACAAACAACATTCACCACGGTACTATCTTGAATGTGTTTAGTGAGTTTGTCCATAATTAGTGTAAAAAGATAAAAATTTAGAGTTGATACTTAATGTAACTCTATCTTTATTGGAAATACTTGAGTTAATCCGTCTAAAGTCTTCACTCTGGTCGTTATTTCCTCGTATATATCTTTAATTAGTTTAATATATGCTACATTAATATCTCTCTTTTCTAGAATTCTCCATATAATTTCTCTTTGAACTCTATTGTAAGTTTTTTCTATCTTAATGAATACCAGGTATCTTGTTTTTTCTTCCGGTACTTTTTAATTAGTTGTTAGAGAACATATATAGTTTCTATTGTCGACCTTCCAAGTATGAATCCAAATTGATTTTCGATAACCGTAGTCTCCTTTCTTAATCTTTTTATATTACTTGTTTTCAAAATTTCATAGTACAACTTATTAGTTTAATACTCCTATAGTTTGCACAATTTTGTACGTTCCTCTTATTCTTATATAAGGAAATTAAAGTACTTACCCGTCATTGATTAGATTTTTTTTAATTTTGAATATCATGTTAAATAATTTTATAATTTTATTTAATACTTCGTTTCCCTAGGCACTTCTATACTTCTATTGGAATTTCAT
>JBAMHZ010000056.1:4725988-4740042 GCA_037177395.1 Alpinia galanga | reverse complement strand
GTCGAAAGCATGCCAAATCTTAGTAGAAGACGACAACTAGGGGAAGACTTTGATGCATCTTGCCGAAATAATGAGTGGCCTACGCGGATTCCCTCCTGTGGCCTGTGGGTGGCTTTTAAATTCTACCTGATTGTGCTGGATAAGTGAAAGTCGAAGCGTTTGTCGGACATAATTGAGCTGCCACAAGGACCATGTGCATGCCATTCTATCGAGACAAATACAGCTCGGCAACGATGATGACGACGATGACAATGATTGAGGTAGCTACAGGCAATGCCAACATTAAAGAATTCTGAATTCAGAACAAACATTTGGAAACAAAACAGATGAAAAAGAAAGCTTCTCCACAAATAGAGGTCTGAATTCCTCCTCTCCATTCGGTTTTCCCTAGTATTAACAAGAAAAAAAAAAACCCTAAACCGCAAATTCCATAGTCCTTTTCTGCTGCCTTGATTGCCCTGTCCAGAACAGTGGGCGAAGCAGATCTGGAGCATTCCAGTGGAAAAGGTGGAAGCTCTAAACAATGTCCTGTTCGTCAAATGTAAAATTTTGTAGTCAATATTTGCTTGAATTTTTCCTGAAAGCTACATTACATTTTCTGATGCCTTCATTTATCTCCAACTGTATGATTGATACTCCCTGCCTACTTTGTTAGGTGACATATACTTTTTTCCCGGGCTCTTTGTCCTTGTTCATTTTAACTCTCTCGCAGAGTCTTTTTTTAGTGGCAGCAAAAGGAACCGAACAGGAATGGGAACAGTTCAAGATCAATAGAGACCTTGCTATCGAGCGACTAAACATACGGTTTAAGATGAGAATTGGGCAGTATCATATTACAATGCAACCCGATGCAAGATACTAGTTAGTGATACCTTAAACTATGTCAAGTTTTAGCTTGCTGGATTTGTTCTAAAGATCCTTTTAAATTGAATGTTGCTACGGTGTAAACTAGAAGGATTTCTGAATCTTACTTCTAGAGTGGGCTGATATGAAGCCCACCTGGCCCATTAGGCCCATCTGTAGTTCAGGAATCAAACAAACTGTTAAAAGGATTTTTTTTAATACTTGTCCATTTGGATATGATGCGTGGAATATGCTTAGAAATTCTTCCTTTATTGATTAATAAAGTAAAAGTTATTTTTCAAAAACAAAATATTTTTTACTAATCATAATTTTTCAGCAGAGCAAACAGTATTTTTAATAGATTTTTTTTTTTTTTACTTTTAAGTGTTTTACCTAAATGACACTGCAACACAATTAATATTAAATGTATTTAAACTTATCGTTTTTATGGAGCTCAATCAACAATATTATCACCCTTTATAATTGAAGTAAAAAAATTAATTTTATATTATTTTATTTAGTATTTTCTACAGTTTAGGTATTTAAATAAAAATAAAATAATATTTATAAAAAAAAAATCACTCCGGTTTAAAGGTTGTTTCGAGAATATACGCAAGTAGAAGGCTTCATTTATTGCGTTCTCCTCTCTCCTCTCTCCTCTCTCCTCTCTTTCCTGGACCGATCGATGCAGCAGCGAAAGAGAAGGTTCGCTCTTCCTTCATCGCTCGATTTCTCTCTCCGTTTCACTCTGTCGTAGAAATTTCTTGATATTTTTCAGCAACTTCATCTTTGATCATGTTCGCGTGCTTGTGGATTCGATCCTGGTTTCACGATTATGAAAGGGTTCTGGCTCTTGCGGTCCGGCTAATCTACATCCAGGTCAGTAAAGTTCCTTCTCGACCCATTTCTAGTTTGAATATTTCTACTTTTTTATACTATTGTTCACTTGGCGAGATTTTCTCATTTAATCGCTGTTTTGGTCTCTTTCCCCTTTCTTTAATTGCATTGTTTATCTTTTGGAGGAATTTTGCTATATTGCGTTGTAAGATAGGTTTTTTTTTAATGGATTAAATGCTACCTGAAGTTGCGTGTGAAAAATGGGGTTTTATAATGGTTTCTTTTGTCGTCGTCATCGCATTGAATTGAATGCTATTGCGTGTTTTCTTCAGATTGGGTGCTCGTTTTTTGGATCACTAGGTGCTCTTTTCAATGGTCTTTTGCTGATAGATCTGGCGCTGGGTCTCTTCGCTCTGATTGCTATCGACAGGAGTAGCGAGCGCCTTGGGCGGACCTACGCTGTACTTCTCATTTGTGCTATCATCCTTGATGTTCAGTGGTTCATCCTTTTCTCCCGCATAATTTGGTACGATTTTTCACTTTTTATCGTTCCGATAAGAAATTCTTATTCTGTTCGAAGTGGACTCAGAATGTCTCACTCAGACGCAAGACATTCCTTTTTTTTTTCTGGTTGCATTTGCTGCTGAATTTTTCTTCCTTGTTTATTCTGAAATTATAATTATTCTGTTCTGATGGTCATGATAATGCGGATAATGATTCCCGTTCATTTGTTTTTTTTTTCTTTTTGTCTGAGAATGTTTTAGCTTCTAAAATTATAAAAAGGTACTAATTTAGTTGAGCATGAAGGAGAAAGTAGGAAAAACATGCAAAATGATGTCCAATTCTAATCAGTTTACTGATTTTTGAGTTTTAATGCAATACATATGCCTTTTTACTAATCCAAACATAAGTGACAGATGATTGAATAAGGGTATTCACACTTACACTAAAGGGGAGATTGCTGCCCAAATTGTTGGCTTTTGTGGACATATAAACGGATTGATAATTTACACTAAGTCAGCAAATTATATGCCTTGCTAGTTCTAGAAACTGTGATAAGGTGGTTGGTTGGTCCCTGAGGTTGCATTCTGATGGAAAACTTTGCAAAATACAGATAACTCAAAGAAAAAAAGCCTTATTGAATTTAATATTTTTATTAGACTTATAATCTCAGATGAATTAGTTACACCAACCTTCTGATCTTCAGATCATTTCAAACTATAGTAGATTCTGAAAGAATACATTCTGCCAAATTTGGGAACGGTAAAGGGAGACTATGCATATGATATTTAACTTCATTACTCGGGCTCGTCTTTCTGCCCTCCCTACAACCCTGCCCATGTTGCAGGTACGGGCATGGAGAGGAGTCATATTCGTATGAGGACAAAGAAAAGGAAACTTGGATAAAGAAGAAGAGGTAAAAGAGGAAGTTTAGCTCCTTCAGGAAGCCTGTGTCGCATAGTGGATAACTTTCCTTCCATCTCTTTGAAATCATACATTTTGCAGATAAAAGAATCATGCAATGGCGTCTACTTAATTGAGGGAAGGAAGAAGATATGCAAGGTTATCTGAAAGATGTATGTAAGTTACAACGCTGATTTTATCATAATCATAGTATTTACATCTTCATGTCTGGTTAAAATTAACGCTTACAAGAGGTTGATATATGAATAAGCGAAGAAAAAGCTTTCCTAATCCCCGGTGTTCCTTTCACCCCAAATGATCACAATCTAACCTAACTATACCAAGCAGTGGAGGTCCATTACCGAAGGTCTCTAAGGGGCTTCTTTTAGATATTAATCTCACCCAACTGAAAAAAGGCTTGAAAGTGCATTTTAGTAAGAGATTGCTGGTTTCATCTAAAAAATCAATTTTTTTTTGTTAGTTTGTGTTGTACAAGTTAGGAATCTCTTTGTATCAAATCTATATTTTGGTGATTTGACAATAGATATATATATATATATATATATTCTTTTTGTGGGCGAATCATATCGGTGTTGGTTTCATAAAACAATTTGCTTTGTTTGCAAATATAAGCAACGTAGTCCAAAGTTTTCCTTCTTTTTTAGTCTCCATTTATTTTCACATACTACATTCATGTCCATTTCTTCCAATTCAACTATTCTTAAAACCTTGTGTTTATGTAGGATTGCTGAACCTGAGAAGTATACAATTCAACTATTCTTAAAACTTTGTCTTTATGTAGGAATGATGAACCTGAGAAGTATGGCGTGTTCTTTGTCTTCTCTGTGAAACTTGCCATGGTGATGCAAATTATTGGCTTTTCCACAAGGTTTTTTTCTTTGTTCTTGTGGATCCAGATTTACAGATTGGGGGCTTCCAATGTCATTCATAGAGTCTCACCTGAGGCAGTTGTGGAAGATTGTGAAGCAGCTGATGTGGGGTCTAGTTTATTGAGTCCAAAACCTTATGAGACTTTGGAACAGTGCTCTGATTCAAATATTAATCCGGTTGATTCCATTTATGACCCTCCACTTTTGTGTACTTCAGACGTCACTGATAAAGTTTTAACAAAAGCAGTTGACGAGAGGATTCATCTGAGACTTTGTGAGACATTGAGCAAATGCTCTGAGTCAGATGGTGATTTTGAGGATTTTATTTACGATCCGACTCTCTTGCCTATAATTTTTCAAGAGGCTAAGGATGAAAAGCGTCTCCAAAAAGTAAATTCTCTGCTTCCAATAACTATGTCTACATATAACATGTTATTCTAGGCGAGAGTTCTTATAAGCAAATTGCCAAGCCGGTATGTATTCCATGTTTAGAATCTCATATTCTCCAAATAGTTTAGCTAGTTCAATAAGTGTTTTTGCCCACTATATTTTTAACCCACAATCTTGAGATATTGTTTCTCGGTTTCTTCTTGGGTCTCCATGATAAGATTTGTATCCCTCAATAAACTACAATCTGATGTAGTTGTAGCGATTAGTTTATGTAGTACATATTTGCCTGTATTCACAATTTTATCTACCAGGCCAAGGAGAATTTTTCAGCTTCGAATAAAAATTGCATTAATGAACCATTACAGGAAAGCGAAGCTTCACACCTTAAACTATGCAGCAACAGGCAAGTCCGGATCGTTCAGGTATCGTTCATGTTACACAATCGTCTTCATTGATCCCACGACTATTTCGCATTATTTTCATTTATGCACTCGTTTCAAATTTCAATTGCATAGATTTGTCAAGTACTTGAATTCTCAGCCTGAGAATTTTTCTGCATTGCAGGTCGGCACTGCAGTGCCTCGGCCCTACATCCCTTGACCTCGAGGTACTTTTTGACAGAGAATTTTCTCGCCTTCTGAAGTTTTTTTCCCCTGGAGACCTTAAAAACTCCTAGTGCTAGAACTAGGAATTGTACAGACTCGTTGTCGTGACTGGTGACTAAAACCTGCATCCTTGTGGGTTCAATTCATGTAGAAGTGATCCATGATGATCGTTGATGGATCAATTTTCTTGGCAGCACAGAATGCTCGAATTAGAGAACTGATGCAACATATCCATGGAGGTAAAAGCTTTATATATACTGAATTTTGTTGAATTTCCTAACCAAAGTGTGGATTCAATATGTTGAATTGCAACTTGATTTCTCTATACTGAATTTTTATCAAAAGTTATATTAGCTCAAGTTGAGATACAACTGACAATCTCACCGCAAAACACACTGAAAACAATTAGCAGTATTCCTGTCATCTCTGAGAAACAAAGAGTAACTCCTTCACTGAGCTCCTAATCCAAGTAAACATGTTTACTACAAGGCTCACTGTCAATCACCGTCCAAAAAAATTTACTTTTTATTGTTTTAATTCTCTCCACAAAACATTGTTTTAATCCTCTAAACTATAGAAAAATATACACACACACAGAATTTCAAACATGATCTAACTCGTTTAGATTTATGCAAACATGTCACTTCACATTCGCTGTTTGCGCCTCTATCTGACTCTCGATGGGGTCCTTGGATTTAAAGACCTTCCATTTCTGGTGGATGATTTTATTCTCACAAATATATTTGTCTTATTTTTTGAGAATTATTTTATACTAATTACTTTATGGCGACAAGTTGGCAAGAAAAAGAAAAAAAATTAAAAAAAAAAACTATAAAGTGTGGCGATAATTCGATATGGGGGCAGATTTTTTGCTGCCATGTCAGCAGAGGAAGCCACGTGAAGAGACGTGGTTTGGTGGATCACCCTTCTCTCAGGAACTGACTCGTGGCATGTGAGATGATAGTATTTTTAATTCTGGATTTTGTCAAAAAAAAAAAAAAGCCTCGACTTTACTGATAATTTTTCATGACAGGAAAAGGTGATGGACTTTAAAATTCTTATTAATTTCAAATTAAATAAAATATTCTTTTTATAAAAATTAAAATATTTATTTTATTCGTAATGTCCAAATCTTAAATAATAAATATTGAAAAAAAAATCTTGGAGAGATTTATCCACGGAGTTTTATTTTATTTTTAAAAAAAAAAAATCTGTGTTGACAATAATTAATCAACAATAAAAACCTACAGAAGAATACAAAGAAAATTACAGATATACAATAAGAATAATACTGATTTAAAAAACTAGTTATCTTTTACAGGAAAACATTTTACTATTTGATATCTTTTATTTTATTTTATTTTCAATCGATTCTATTATATATCATTGATTCATAAAAAATTATTAATATAAAAAAGTAACCTTAAAATAAATCATATTTTTATTTGATACCGTTAATCATGGAGCCACTAAAAAAAACCCTTCTGGATAAGCTTGCAATTTACAAATCTGTCCAAATCAAAAGAAACAAGGCAATAAATTTTAGTTTTTGCTCCTAAATCATCATTAAAAAAAGAATATTGCAGAAAAATGCCACAGAAAGTTGATAATGAAGCACACAAGGACATTATCGAATAAAAAAATTATAAATAAATATCCAAAGGACTGGAGGAGAAAAAAGCAGCTCCTTCATTCACAACCACCAAAAATAAATAATTCAATATATAAAATATATAAAAAAAAAGGAAAAAGAGGAAAAAGCCATGAAAAGGTGTTTGCCAAAGTCATCTTTTGTATGGCCCACTCTTTATTGTTCTGTGTCTTTAATTGGTAGCTCTTTTTTTTTCCAGATTTTTCTCAAATTGTGGCCGTGAATTATTGTATTTTTAATTCATGTCCCGATCTTAATTGTGGATCAAAATGGACATGTCCGACGATATATTAATATTAAAAAAAATACCGTTTATTTATTTATAAATTTTCTTATCCTTTTTTTCTAATGGAGCAATCTTAACGTACACGTGGCGATGGAGCAGTGGTGGGAGATGATCTAGCAGGAAGATCCAGCGTTCGCACTAGGTGCCGGCGGTGATGCAACGTGGCGGGCGGTGCGGGGATATTGGAGGTAGCGCATGCGTCGCCTTTTTGAGTAGAGGAAGATGACGTCACCGGGAGGGATCACCAGCCACGAGAATTCGTGGCTGAGAGCGCTCCTCAGCGCCGATTCGGATGCGCACGTGGCGCGCGGCCACCGGTGATATCCGGTCGCGGGCCTGGTGGAAAAGTGCGATTGGGATAAATCGGTCTCTTTTGCTTTCTTTTCAGTTTCATTTTACAGAGGCCGAGGCGGAAGCGGAGCTCATGCGATTGGATTTGCTGTCGAACTCTTCGAAGCAGCGAACGGGCAGCGAAGGGGAGATGGAGGAGGGGAGAGATCCGGCTATCAAGCTCTTCGGCGCCACCATCCCGGTGGCGGCTTCCTCCGCCGCTGCGACGGCGGAGGAGGATGAGGTTAAGGAGGCAGAGGAGGAGGAGGAGGCCGCTGTGTATGCGGCGGAGGGGCAGAAGGTGAGTGGAGATGCAACTCTCTTGATCGTTTTTCCTCGATTATCTGCCTTTTTTACTTAGGGTTTCGTTGGAAAAGCTGCTTCTTTTTCTGCTTTCAGTTTGTAGTCGGGCGAAGTTGTTCGGCTTTGGGTTTTAGCTTCCGGTGGTGATTATTCGAAGGGAGAAATTGAGCCTTAGTCGATTCTTCCTTTTCCTCGTTTCTATTTGATACAAACACGATGGGGTTGATGAGCTCGCAGCCCGTTCTCCTATAAGTTATCTCGACTGATTTTGTAGAAGTGGTTTTGGAGGCATAGAAAAGTGCTCTTGAATTTCGTAACTGATTGGTTTGTCCCTCTCGATTCTCTTTTCACAGAACCTTTAAACTCCTTTAGACTTTTGAGGATTTTCGGGGAAAGGACAACACATTATACTTTGTTATCAGAAGCCTAGACCTGATTTTTATCATTATTTCCTATGAATTGAGTACTTTTACTTCAATTTTCTTTCCTTTTGTGCTACTGAGAGCAGTAATAAATTGTTCTTTTGCCTCAATTGCTAGTAAAAGTTGATCATGTTGTTATATTTGCTATTTATAATGTCCTTGAGGGTTTCATGAAGCTTCAGTTGACCTGCTGAGATTCAGTTATGATTAGACCAATTGCGTTGAGTTATATCTAGATCAGGCTGTTACATGTTAAACTCAAAAAACTTATGGAGATTTCATCTGAATACTTATTCAAACATAGCAGGGTTCATTTCTGAAGAAGGGAAAGAAATAAAATATATATACATATGAAAAATAAAATATGTGATTCACAATTTTAATAAATCGCTTGAAGATCTGTGTTATTCAAAAGATCAAGGACAATAATTAGGAATAGGCTACTTATTATAAGTAGAAAACATATATATCTGTATGCACACATGGAGGTAAAATATGGGGTGTGCAATAAAAGAATTGAAGATATGTGGTTTGAAAGATAAGGGTATAATTTTTAAAATAATATTCTATTTATTGTAAGTTTTTACTTGATAAAGTACTCTTTTTCTTGTCCAAATTTTGTTTCAAGGAAAGATCTATGGAATTCATTTCATGGGAAGTTGGATTATTTTTGTTCTCGTACTACATGTTTGGTTCACACGAATAGATATTGCATTCTTGATATGAATTCTGATGGAATAGCTATTCCTATGTTTGCTTCTAAGAACAGACTTTGGATCCAAATTTCTATGAAATTAATGATTGTTTACAGCTTAGTTATTCCTCCCATCTAACTAAATAATGAAAAATGTGATAATAAATTCTTTTGCAGACATACTTTGTTCTTTTGGAGATATTCCTTGTCTATTTCCTAAATAATTCATGCATATCAAACAAACGGTACAATACATATTTTTCTTCCCTTTTTCCCTGTTTCATTCCCCAAGAATACCTATTATATTCCTAATTAATTCCATTATGTTTCCAAACGTGTAAAGTTTATTGGATAAACATCCAATGTTTTGTGTTCTGTTTATCAGACATTTGTTTAATTGAGTTCACATGTTGGAAGGTCTCAATCCAGAAAATATCATTCGTAGAGTTGGTTTCTGAATTCTATTTTCTACAGATATACGATTTGGATATTTTGTTTCTTTGTGGTGTCAATGATGCAATTAGTGGTGTGTTGGTTAATTTTCTAGCTTCCACATATAATTTGAAACAAAAAGGTGAATTTAGGAGTTCACTGAAGCTTTATATTTATGAAACAAACAGGTTTAGATATCTTGTAAAGACAATTATATATGCAAGAGGTAAATATATGGAACAGCTAGTAGCAACAATAATTTGTTCCACAAACTAATAGATAGAAACAGTTCCAATGCAGAATCTAATGATGACTAACCATATAGGACAGGTTGACCTCTTCCCATGCCAAGTGGCAGTGATCTATAGCGGGCTCAGTTGCGGTGGGGGAGGTCTTAGTTTGATCAGAGAGTGGAATAGTGGAAACCATAGGTGTTGCAGGTTGGGTTGGTGAGCTTTAGTTGTCAATGCTTTTTCTTATTATCGTAGCTTTACAATTGATGAAGCCGCCCATGAAATTCGATAGACATGTTATTCTAATGACTTTTTAGTTTTAACTGTCTTCTTTGTGTTATTTTTCAGGATACAACTAACGAAGTAACAGATAAGGAAAGCGCCAAAGATAAGGAAATTGGCAATGTTTCACCTATTGCACCAGCTGAAGAGAATGACAGTGCACCAATCAGTTCTAGTTTGACTAGTAGCAACGAAGATGAGAAAAAACAATCCCCTACAGATGAAAAAGAAACAGCAAATGCTAAATTTGAAGACACCGAGAATGAGACTGATTGCTCTGCAACCAAAAAGGCACTCAAAAAGCCTGATAAAATTCTACCATGTCCTCGATGTAACAGTATGGACACCAAATTCTGTTACTACAACAACTACAATGTTAACCAACCTAGACACTTCTGCAAGAACTGTCAGAGATATTGGACTGCTGGTGGAACAATGAGAAATGTCCCTGTGGGTGCTGGTAGGCGTAAAAGTAAGAGTTCTTCGCAATGTCGTAATCTAGTGATCCCTTCTGAAGGATTGCAGTCTGCTCAGTTGGATACTCTTAGCATGACTCATCAGCTAGCTATCCCATGCTTGCCTTCCAACCCTCCGCAACCTTTGGTAAGAAATGGGGCCATCCTTAAATTTGGACAGGAAGTTCCTCTTTGTGAATCCATGGCCTCAGTTCTCAAAATGAGCGAGCAAGTTCCAAATGCTGATTCAGGCCCCATCGTACCCAGAGAAAATAGGGAAGAACCTTCCTGTGCAATATCTGTTGCAGCCACCAATGTGAAGGAAAATAGACCTGCTAAAAGTGTAGTAAATGTGGAACAAAATGGAACACAAAGTTTACCTAATGAACTCGCACCTTTGCCTCATTTGCAGTGTTATCCCGGAGTTCCATGGGCTTATCCATGTAATCCGGTATGGAACTCTCTTGTTCCTGTGGATGCCGGTAGATGTTCACCAGAAAGTTCATGCAACATCAATTCAAGTTCAATCCCTTGGAGTCCAGGAGGAATGATTGCAGTTCCTCCTTTTTGTGCAGGAACACTCCCTTTTCCTTTCATGCCTGCTCCCTTTTGGGGATTTGCTGCCTGGCCCAGTGGCGCATGGAACCTGCCAATGATCGGATCCGACGGCTGCATATCTCCATCATCCTCTACAAGCAATAGCAGCTATTCTGGGGCTGGCTCTCCGACTTTGGGCAAGCATTGCAGAGACTCAAGTTTGCCGAGCGAGGAAAAGATGGAGAAGTCTCTATGGGTTCCAAAGACACTTAGAATAGATGATCCAAACGAAGCCGCAAAGAGTTCTATATGGGCAACCCTTGGCATCAAGCCTGATATGGGTAGCATCTTCCATTCCAAGGCTGAAAACAAGGTTCGCGAATCTGATGCTGAACAGGTACTACATGCAAATCCCGCTGCGCTCTCTCGGTCGCAGTCCTTCCAAGAAACCACGTGAAGAGAACCTCAGAAGTTCCATAGTAAGTTTTTCGTTTCCAAATGCAATGGAAGAACTGCAGTCTTTGCTTGATGAGGATCTGGCACTGCTTTCAAATGCAAGCAAGGAAGCAGGATCATGAGACATGGAACACTGACAATAGAATTTGCCTCGGCTACTAGTGAAACTAGCTGGCACAATGATGAGGCTCGTTGAAATCTCTATATTGCTGAACAACTCCCACTGTAAATATGATATCAAAGTATTTATAATTTCCGGTATCACAGGTGTCACCAACCATGACAGAAGATTGAGCCTATAAATGTAGAAATAAACCTTATCTGGGCACTGAAAGTTGTAGATGTTTAAATTACATGCTTGTAAGCTCAGAAAGGGAATTTTACTTGTGTTTCTGTGAATATAACTATATAAGCAATGAACTTGAGTTCAGATGCATATTTCTCCAGTAGAACTTACTTGTGTTCTTCTTTGAGCTTTATATCGCTATCCAACTTCGGAAGTTCTCGAAAGTCATTTGTTTTCAAACAAAAGGAGACAAAGATTGAGATCGCGTGAGGGCCTCCATTGCCATTGTGCTTCAGCCTTGACGCCGTGATTCATTGCCACAATTTGGAACAAAGGAGGGGTTTGATAACATATTGAATCAGAAGATGGAGGGAAGTCTTTGTTCAGAAGTCCATAAAAGAAGGTTATTGAGGTTCAAAAGTCCCTTTTTTTTTTCTTTATGAACTTTTTAATGGTTGAAAATTAACCTACTTTCTACAAAAGTGCTTAACACTGTATTTGTCATCCCAAGTAGCATCTTTATTCATTTACACTTTGAATTTTGGCTAATTAATTAGGGCAACAATCAAAAAGGCATTTCAAATTACCAAAAAGATATTTTTAAAAAACATATAAAAAATGAACCCCATTAAATGTCTTATATCCGAAATATTCATTCTTTTAGCATCGTTGTAGAAACTATTAAATAGCTATTATAATAGCATTAAATAGGTTGTGTAGATTAGCTCCTACACTAGCATTTGAACAAGTATATTTTCAAAATAAAACATCTAATGAGACGTTCATTTGATGATTTTTATAAAAAGAGTGTCTTTCGTTGAATTTGAGATGTCCTTTTGATTTTTGTGCAATTGATTTTTTATGAAAAAAATTATTTTTAAATTAATAATGATAAAATAAAATAAAATATATTTAAATATAAATGATGGAATAAGAAGAGATATAGTCCAATAATATAAAAACATTCATTATCATATAACTAATGGGATAAAACTTCTTATTATTGTTCTTTACTTTGCCCTTGCTAATTAATTGGATTCATGCTCCGAAAATTATTTTGTAGCCATTTCATTGAGTTTCAACAAGCATGGATTCGCATTAAATTGAGCTACTGCTTAGTCATCTTCAGTTCCTTTCTTCATTATTAAAGCGAAGTAAATGATTACAATTATTAGAATGATTATACAATTTTAGTTTTGGTTAATTTCCAATTATCAGAGTGATTAAAAAGTAAATAATTGTACCTGAAGTAAATTAGAAAGAGTTGAAATTGAATTTACAATATCGGATTCATCTTAAAAGCCATATCTGTAAGACTGTAAATACAGGATCGAGCTTCCCTCCAGCAGATTATTAACATCTTAATATTCTTAATTAACTCTCTTTTATTCACCACATATATAGTTATAATTATATATATTATCTGCATGCATATGCCTTATTACAATTAAGGCACCGTTTATTTAATTAGTTTTACGTAAATGCTCGCCGGATCTCCCATCCATCATATCGCTTTAGCCTGCACCTGAAAATTAAATATTTTCCAATTAGCCTAATCATGCATATCAACTAATTAACTGCTAATTATGGTAAATTAATTACGCTGTGGGACGATCTTCCAGCGCTGGTTGTCGCCCTTGAGCCACTCCCAGAGGACGACGACGGTGCCGTCGCGGACGCCGCCGTGGTCCTTGTCGCCGTGGAAGGCGTCGAAGTTGAGGCGATTGTTGTTCACCATGCGGATGCACCGGAAGCCGCCGCCGGTGTCGTTGCTCTCCGACCACAGCACCGACTCGTCCATGAAATTCGGATCGTACTCGATCAGTCTCACCTGGATTTGTCAAAGATCCGTATCAAATCTAGCAATCGATCGTCCGTAATCATCGGTAGAATCTAATCGTCAAATTAATTACAGGGTGTTTGGCTCCGATGGAGTGCTTGATGGCTTGGCCGGTGACTTTGTTGACGAGGGCGAAGCTCGGGAAGCCTTCTTCGTCGGTCACCTCGTTGCTGAACCGCATGTCTTTGTACCAGTGCTGCAAGAATTCGATTCGAATTTAGACATTTGGGAGATTAATTAATTCGAGGCGTTCGAGATGATCGGCGTCGACGTATACTTGGTAGTCGTCCAATGGATCGTCCGGGGCGAGGATGACGTTGCCGTTGCGGATGGAGAGGGAGAAGTTGGGCTCGGCCTTGGTGTAGATCCTCACCGTTCGCGGCGGCGGCGGCGGAGCGGGGCGTCCGTAGTCGTAGGAAGCCGGCGCCGGCGGCGGCGCCCCGAATTCGTAGGAGGCCGGCGGCTGGTTGCGCTGGCTGTGGCGGCTGAAGAAGTGTCTCACCATATCGGACTTCTGCTGGATTGGCAGTGAGCTCGAGGGGAACGCCGGCGCTTTATAGGCGCAGCTTCAGACAACTGGAATTTGATCTTCATATGAAAGAGGAAAATAATTCAAAAAATTTTTTATAAAAAAAAAATCATATCGTTTTCTCACTTTTTATTATTCTCCTATTAATTAAAGATATCAGACTTTATGCTTCTATCCGGAAGGAAAAAAGATTGATTGTCGGTGAAAAAAATTAATAAAAGAGGGGAAAAAAAAGAAAAAGAAAAGAGAGGAAATGCAAAATTTATATATAAATTTGTGTTTCCTCGGTTTGAGTCGTCTTAATTAATTCTATGCAATTTAATTTTTTATCTAATTTTTACAACGAAGA
>JBAMHZ010000056.1:4702921-4719783 GCA_037177395.1 Alpinia galanga | reverse complement strand
ATGGTTTTCCCCTGTCATCAATTCAAACAATTTAATTGCAAGGGAGTTCCACAGTGCAGCAAATGGGGAAGGAAATACATGTAATCAAATAATGTCAAACAATAGTTTAAAGGTTTGGCCAATAATTCAATTCAAACAAGGCATCCTTTAAAATTGAGAAACAGTATCTTTTTTCTGTAATTGATGTATATACAAAATGGCAAGTTCCATATGCCCAATCAACTGGTTCGGCAAGTTAATACCTATAAAAAAGGAAAGAAAAGAAGCACACGAAACATACATCAAACAAACAAATTGGACCAAGGCACCATATGTAGAATATCATAATAGCGATATCATGTGTCTCTAAATTTCCACCAGATGGATCTGAAGATACACAATAAAAATTTGGTGGAATGATAGTATAGATGTTACTCGCTAGGATACATAAATAAATAAATAAATATATATATATATACATATATAGCAGTTGAGTTGTTTGTGCCTAGTCTCTGAATATTTAAGAAAGAAATGCCAAATTACTTTTTGCAGCATAGTTTCACAGCAATCAGATGTGTAATGTAGTAGCATCAACTACAAGTATACTTTAAATATCTCTGCTTGATTCAAAAGCTGGCTGCTTCCACAAGTTATTTCACTTTCATTCCATACAATACTTTTTTATGTTAAAATAAATCATAAAAAACAAAATGCATCCAATGGGCAATGATATTAATATAATAAAAGAAAAAATATTTCATTGGCAACAAAATTTAATACTTGTATGAACCAACAGATTGGCATCTCCAACCAATTATCTGCATTGATTCATTATTTCTGTTGGCATGAGAACCATGAACCCAAACCTGAAATAAATTACACATTTAGTCATTATACACGTACATTGTGCAACAGAGAAAAGAACCTAACAAATAGACACTACCTTAAAATCACCACCATAAGATGATGTGACAGCCATGTTGTGTCCAGGGCGAAATGCAATAGATGAAACTTGAGCATCGCTATGTCAGAAAGTGAAGAAATTATAAAAATATGTTTTACTTTATCTATTACAGTGGAAGGTGTAAAGGGAAATAGAAGTGCAAAGAAAGCATTAGTCAACTAGTGAAAACTGATTTAATCAAGCCAAACGTTACTAGGACTATTGTCTTACATAGAGCTCAAAAAGGATAAGATTCATGAAACCGATTCCAAAGTTGGGACAAACATGGGATGGTAATAAAGATAATGATGACAATAACAACACAGAACCAAGAATCATTAAGCAGTAGAGAACAACTTGGCAACCAATCACTCAAAGAAGAGTTAATGTCAGCCCCAACCATGTGGATCACTCAAGGATAAGCTACCATCAGCCCATAATAACCATTAGACCAGGAATGAAGTTTCAATATAAAATTGATCAACATTTTAACTAATTCAAGATATTCAACCCCAATGAAAACATAGCTATATGCTCCATCCATACATTTTTTTTTTGGATATGTCAACTTGCAGAATTTCTCTAACATGAGTTATGATAACAATCAAACTAATCACTCTTCTCCAACAATTAAAAAAGTTTCGTATGCTGGAATAAGAGATGTATAATTCAATCTGATCATTCAAGGATGCCTTTCATCCTAGATAATTGCAACAAAGTCTAACATCCACTCTTTCTTGAGTACCATTATCAAATCTCTTCACATTCCAAATGACCACTATACCCACAGCACCATCAATTAATGAACAGGTCATCTGCAGTTCAACATAAATTTCCCAAGTTTAAAATAATATATCTAGCCAAAAGAAATGCTTGAATGTGTGGATACAATAACCAAATCATAAGCACCAAAACTATATAGAAATTAAAAACCAAGGAAATTTTTGTTATATGAAACAGAAGTATCAAAAAAATTGAAAAGAAATTATGTTTATCTCTCTTATATGAAAGACCACATTGGTTTGCCAATTTTTTTGGCAAGTTTAAAAGAATTTCATAAGACTTTTTCTAGATAATGTTTCTTGAAATACAAAAGGTTGCATTGGTATGCCAAAATTTTGAAATTGTCATTGAGAAAGCAGCAAGTGAAATTAAACTAATACTTCTGCAATTCATATATGCATATACAAGTTCCAATTGACATTGTAGAAAACAAAACGACTGATGGTCACTATTCACAAAGTTATGAAAGTTATAGAATAAATAGACAAAATAAAATAAAATAAAATAAAGAACAATAGACATAGCTCTGTTTGTATTCTTACCTATGAGGCTCATATATGACAGTGGATAATAAGTACTCTGTCACTAGGGAACCACGAATCCAGTATTTTAGACAAACCAACCCACCTAATCCTTCTTCAGGAATTGTGACATCAATGGTGGCCATTAAGGAGCCATCAAGAGAAATGGCTACAAGAGCCACATATAGCTGCGACCATTGAAATACATCCACAAAGCATTAGCCAAAAATTCAAAGATATAATTCACCATCTACAAGAATTATGATGGCTCTTTATGTTGTCACGCAAAAGTACAAAATAACATGCTTAAAACTAATTATGATAGAAATCAAACAGATTTTAAGATTGTCTCTCTCAAAATACATCACCAGCATATTATTTCATGAGGTGCAAATTCATTATCTCGCTCTACAGAAACACAAACTTCACACCAATACTAGCATGGTAGTTTAGCATGAATCTCAGAAATTATTGAGCTTTAAACCAAATTAAACCTCTATCTTGTCCCAGACAATCCATGACTGATTACTCCAGCAATGGGAACATATAATTCAATACCCAACAACTGCCACAAATAGAGCTTGTGTGAGTTATGTCACATGCATTTCCAGTGTCCAACAAATAGGAACCAATTGTGATACTTTCTAGCTTGTATCTCTGACTATCTATGTGACTGGCTAATCAGAATCAAAATGGATATTTCTGTAGCCCATAACTGAGTGGTATCAAATATACTTGTTTCTAGTCAATGGAACCCACTAGTAACAGTGATGTTGACAGAGCTAATTCCTGGAAGCAATAAGAGTGCACACCAATGCATAAAAATGCAACTACAATCACAGAAATTTGGCAAATAATGCATTCTTTCTCAATGTCAAACAAGTCTACAAGAGCAAATAAGTGGCTCTACATATTAGAACTGCTGCTAAACTAGCAGCCTATTTATGCATGTACGTCTGACTCAAAGAGCTATGGGTACAACAATAGAATAAAAGTTAAGGCAATAGCCATAACAGACCATACAGCACAGCAAATATATCTTGACTTGTCAATGCCTTACCATAACGTCATCCACAGGCTGAAAATTTCTTTTGCACACTTGGACCTAAGCAATAAGATAAATATCATGAGCACTTGCTTTTTTTTAAAGGAAAAAAGAGAGGTCAAAAACTCTAGATGATCATAACAAGATGCAAAAATAGGACCCATCACCTCTGAAACCTCATGGTTGTCAAACAAGCTGTAGAATTGTACACAATAATCTTCAGTGGAAACAGCAACTAATCCAGTTGTCTGCTCAAATGCAACTTGTGTGCAGAAGCCTTCATGTTTGAGAGGAAACAGAAAAGGAGGCTGAAGATACACTAGAATATATCAACATACGGAAGTTTATCCATGAAAGATTTTCAGTAAAATAAGCCAACAAAGCATTAATGTCTAAATCATATGGTATGCCAAACCTTGATTCCCGATATGGATTTTGAGATATCCATTGTAGGCATTTTTAGCAGATGAATGTGATTATCTGAACAAGATACCTGAAAAAAAAATGAATTAAAACTGGCCTCCAAATTTCAACTAAATCAAAATGAACATCGTGCAAAGCAGTACAAAGCAATAAGCAGCCTGAGAAGTAGAAATGCAGAGGATCATCAATTCTGTATAGGATTATCAGTTGCCAATAATATGCAAAATGCCTGTAGATTTACTAAACATAACCTCCTTATTAAACATATACTAAAAAAATGGAAAGAAAACCTCATTTTCAATGAAAAAACAATGTATTGATATCTAAGAAATCTCCTTAGTTAAGGTGGATTCACATTTTGGGTTGGACTTCCTCTTTGGCGTTCAATTATCATAACAGACTCTCACCTCCCTGTAGTCCCACATGATTGAGAACGAGGAGTCCCAACTAAAGTGTTCTGGTATTTTGGTTGGATTGAGCCTCACCTTGATTTCAAGAACTCTAACATATAGTGCCTGGCACAGACTTCATCAGATTATGTACTCATCTATGCAAACCATATTTTTTAATCAGACTTCATTAGCACACTTAAATTAGCAATTCTAAGTCGAGGATATGTTTGGATGAGAATAAAAGCATACCACTCAACAGGCAAACAACTGCGGCCTCAAGGCACAGCAATCAGCTTTTCTTCTGAAATTATCATGCTAGCCTATCTTCAACAACTAGAGCTGATAATATTTGCTCAGAGAGGTGAATAGTAGCACAAGAACACAAATAAGCGATGAGTATACAGGTTCCAAGAATTCCTTAACCAGTTGCCTTAACTTTCAATCTATTCACCAACGAGCATTACATTTGCAAGGAAATTACTTTAGCATATACCTAATTGAAAAGAATTAATCATGCTAATTTTAATGAAGAAGTAGCATTATTGTATATTCTTTAACATTATGAAAGTTTATAATGATTTCTCTGTCATATTTACAACTTCTGATTGTTATTTTGACATACTATGATCCTGTTTATTCAATACATCATCCAGCCAACATTAAGTTTGAACATTAGAGATGTCAATGCTAGTTTCTAAACAATGCAATCTTGCAAGCATCCAAAACCAAGACAGAATGAAATTGTCATATGCTAAAAGAGTAGAAACAATCAATTAAAGTAAAACAACATCCGATAGACTAAACATTGACCAATTAAAAGTAGCAAACAAAATGACTGATAGTTAGAAGAAGTTAAAAAAGAAGACTCACACATGAAAGGGAAGGATCTGGAGATTCTGTGAAATATAAAAGAGGTGATCCTAGCCGTGGCTTAAATTTTTTCTTTCCAGTGTCAATCTGCCAAACCACAATAACTCCTTCATTCCCACCTGATAAATATTCATCAAAGGGTCTACTTTCAGAACAAGGATGGAGCATTCAGAACTATGTAAAAGGAAAATTGAAAGACCAGGAATTTAAGCAAATAAAAGTCACTCACATTCTATCTAAGAGTAGATGTAAATTAATTACAGCCAATCAACTATCAATGAACTAATGCTAACGTAGTAATCCACAAAAAAAAACTTTTAAAAGATCACAGGAAAATAAACATAGGTATGAAGTATGCACAACCTGAATACAAATACGCGCCATCAGAGGAGAAGTGAAGAAACTTTACTTCACTAGGGTGCCAATGCCATGTTGTGCAGGAATCCGCATCATCATTATACCTCACCCCAGGCTTTTCTTCATCAGTTGGATTCTTTGTACCCTTGATATTTTGTAAATTTTGAGCAAATTTCTCTCTCCCAAAATTGTACCATATCAAGATCCTTCCTGTATCATCACCTCCAGCCACCATTCTCAGAGTTGAATGGAATGCAAGACATGTCAACTTTTTTGTGTGATGTAGTTTGATCTTTTTTATTTCGTCAAACCTAAAATTCTTTGCAGGAATTCTCCAAATATGAATCTTTCTTTTGTTTGAGATACCTAAGAACTCCCCATTTTTACTTGCACATAATACCTCTGGATTTCTGGTCTGCAAGAATTAGATACCAATTTCATATAGTATTCTTGACCTGGTCTATTAGCTCAAATTGACAATTGTGATTTTTACAATCTAATACGACAGAATGGTAGCCATTAAATAGCGAGAACCCAATTAAAAAATAATCACATGAGCAGCAAGCTAAAGTTCTATTATCAACCTCAGCTAGTAGTCCTCCAACAGGCTTCTGGTTTTTTAAATTGTAAATTCGGACTTGCCCACGTAATGCTTTCTTTTCACCAGCTGGTTTGTTTATGTCTTCAACTGAGATAAATGCATAAAGATTAGATCCCTCTTCAGTGCTTCCAATGGGTGATAAACTTGGAATTACCTGCACGAATGCAATATCATGTTAAGAATGCCAATTTAAAGGACATAAGAAGGAAAATTCATAAGGCCAAACAAACTAACTTCAGACTGATATACATATATTCTATTACACTTTTAGTATAACCAAGAAACTAAAAAAAAAGCACACAAAATTAGCCCATTGTCATCCCCTTTAAAACAAAAGCAGCATATTCAGCAAACTCTCCAAGATTGTTACCATCGAGTCTCAAACCAATGTTCAAAAAACTCTCGACCGCAATCCACCTTGACGTGCAACACGACGGATGAAGCCCTTATTTTGAATAATGGTAGAACGAAGATGAGAAGAAACACACTGCGTGGAATGAAATTCCTACTTACCATAGAATGGACCGGAAGCTGGATCTTCACCTTCTTTATCAACTCAGCTGAGGCAAAATCCCAGTAACATATAGTCCCATCCAATGAGGAAGTCCAGCAATAGCACGTGAACTTACTCAAAGGCGCAGCCACCGGAACTACAACAACAGAAGTGACGCGGCCAGTGTGTCCCCCCTCCAATTCCGTAATCTGAGGCACAAAAGATCGAATTTTGAACACCAAATATTATTTTCATCCAAAAAAGAGATACGGAAAATACAAAAAAGTTGAAATTGGTCAAGTAACCTGCATTCCGGTGGAGGTACTAAAGATGGAGACAGTGCAGCCAGTGCAGACCAAGAGCTTCTTGCCATCCTGGGAGAAAGCAGGAGGCGAGGCAACGAATCTCTGACCGCCAGCGATCATTGAGCCGCCGCCGGTGATATTGGAACCTAGCAACGACGAGCACGAAGATCTTAACGTTTTACAGTTAGGATTTCTCTCGCGGCGTGGGTAGATAAAAACAACCGAGGAGCGGCGACGGCGACGGCAACGGCGGCGGCTGTCGGGAGATTAAAAAAAAAAAACAAAGAAAAGGGTTTTAGGGTTTAGCTCCAGCGACGGCGGCTGAACTTAACTCTTTCCGACCTAACGATGAGCCAGGGTTAGAAAAAGAAAATAATTTATAGTTGGCGACTGTTAAAAGATATAAAAATGGAGGAAAAAGGATTCAAAAAATGAGGGTTTTTTTTATTAGCATCCAATTTAAGATATTTAGTTCGAGTAATTCTGAGAGTGATCAATTTTATTCTACGTAAATAGCCGATTGAATGGAATACATGCATTTATGTATATTCAAATATTAATATTTATTTTTATAAAATTTATTTTTTCATTCAAACTTTATCGAATCATTTCTATTTTTTTTTTCCTTTTTTTGCTTTTATAAAAGAAAATAAAGTAAAAAAATCGAAATTTTAACAAGAAATTATAAATCAAAAAGAGATTTATTATTTTTTAAGGGAAATTAAAAAAAAAAGGAAAACTTTTTTCTGTTTAGTTTTTCTCTCATTAATGAAAAAATATAATTGCATTTTTTTTGTCTGTATTTTGTTTTTCTTCAGCCTAAATTAAATCTATTAAATCCAATGAAGCTTTCCAAGATCTCATGCCGAACCCGACTATTGCCCGAGCCACCTCCTCCTTCTCTTTACTGCCCGCCCTCCGCTCCGCCGCCGCCTCCGCCTCCGCCGACGTCCGTCTCGTTCGGCGCGTTCATGCGCCCATCATCACCTCCGGCGCATCCGCGGACCGCTTCCTCGTGAACAACCTTATAACTGTGTACTCCAAAGGTGGCTCTCTCTCCTGCGCCCGCCGCCTGTTCGATCAAACACCCCACCGGGACTCCGTCACCTGGAACTCTCTCCTCTCCGCCTACGCCCTCCATGGACACTCCTCCGATGCATTCCACCTCTTCCACCTCCTCCTCTGCTCTCCCTCCGTGCCCCCCACCCGGCTAACCTTCACTCCCCTTCTCAAGCTCTGCTCCGCTTCCTCTGACCTCATCCCCACGGCGCAAGCACTTCATTCCATGGTCATCAAGATTGGTTTCGCTTCTTATGATATGGTGTCTAGTGCTTTGGTCAATGTATACTCCAAGTACGGTTTTTTACGAGAGGCTCGTTATATATTTGATAAAATGGAAGAACGGGATGTGGTGTTGTGGAATATCATGATCAAGAGTTACACTCGATCGGGTCATGTCCAAGAAGCATGCCTTTTGTTTGCCAAGTTGCATCGTAGTGAAGTCTTGCGTCCTGATGATAACACTTTTGGGCACATTCTTATGGTTCACGGATCAGATGAGCTATTTGAGCAAGTTCGGGCATATGGTATTAAGAGATATTTCTTGGAAGACTTTTCCGATGTCTTAAGTCGGAACAAGTTGAGCTCTGACCTTGTCAAGGCTGGAGATTATCTTACAGTTTTGGAGCACTTTATAGAGATGAGCAGGTTGAATTTAAATTATGACAATGTGACATTTATGATTGTACTGAGTGCCGTTGCTAATGGAGAGCATTTTGAAGTAGCTGAACAGTTCCATGGATTGATCAAGAAGTTGGGGATGTGTTCAGATGTTTCTGTATCAAATAGTCTTATAAACATATATGCTAAAAGGGGTAGCTTGAATTGTGCAAGACAGATATTTGAGGAGATGGAAGAGTTGGACTTGGTTTCATGGAACACGATGATATCGGTGCTTGCACAAAATTTCATGGAGGCAGAATCTGTTGAACTTTTCACAGAAATGTTAAGTCTTGGATTGCTTCCTGATCAGTTTACTTTGGCGAGCATTCTTAGAGCTTGCTCAGGGATTAACATAACTAGTTCCTTGCATGAGCAAGTTCATGGTTTTTTGCTAAAGCAAGGACAGATTAATGACATCTTTGTATTGACTGCATTAGTTGATGCACATGCTAAGAGGGGCAGGATGGAAGAAGCAGAGATCCTCTTTAGAGGGATGGATTCGTTTGATCTGGCTTCTTGTAATGCCCTACTTGCAGGTTATATAGTAAATAATAATCCTAGAAAAGCTTTAGACTTATTCAGTTTAATAATAAAAGCCTGTGAAAGACCAAATGATTTCACTTTAGCAACTGTTCTCAAAGGTTGCAGTAAATTAGTTACTCTTGAACAAGGACAGCAAGTCCATGCATTTGCAATAAAACTTGGTTTTGTTTCAGATATATGTGTCAGCAGTGGGATACTAGACATGTATGTTAAATGTGGCCATGTCAAGGATGCAACTTCAATCTTCAGTGACATCTCGACACCAGATGATGTTGCTTGGACTGCAATGATCTCTGGATGTGTGGAGAATGGAGACGAGGAGTATGCCCTTAATTTGTACCACCAAATGAGGCAGTCTGGGGTCAGGCCTGATGAATATACTTTGGCCTCACTAATTAAGGCTTGTTCTTGCTTGGCTGCATTAGGTCTAGGAAAGCAAATACATGGAAATGCTATAAAACTTGGTCGTTCAACTGACCCTTTTGTAGGGACTGCTGTATTGGATATGTACGCAAAATGTGGAAACATTGAGGATTCATTGTGTCTATTCGTGAGGATGATACCCACAAATATAGCCTCCTGGAATGTTCTGTTACTTGGTCTTGCCCAACATGGGAAAGGAAAAGAGGCTCTTAACCTTTTCAAGCATATGATGTCGCAGGGCTTTCAACCTGACAAGATCACACTTTTAGGTGTCCTCTCGGCTTGTGGCCATTCAGGGTTGGTCTCTGAGGCATATGGATACTTTAATTCCATGCGTAAAGATTATTGCATTGAGCCTGAAGTAGAGCACTATTCTTGCCTTGTGGATGCCCTTGGTCGTGCAGGTCTTCTTCGAGATGCAGAAGAGATAATGGAGACAATGCCTTTCAATGCTTCAGCATCCATGTACAGAGCACTGCTTGGTGCTTGTAGGATTCAAGGAAACATGGATATTGGACAAAGGATCTCAACTAGGCTTTTGGAGCTTGAACCACTTGATTCTTCTGCATATGTTCTTCTTTCAAATATATATGCTTCTGCAAATAGATGGAATGATGTAAACAAAGCCAGAAAAATTATGGCAAACATGAACATAAAAAAGGATCCAGGCTATAGCTGGATCGAGGTGAAGAGCAAGATCCATTTATTTGTTGCAGATGATGTATCTCATCCGGAAATAGCTGCAATATACCAGGAGCTAGAAGATTTGATCAGAAGAATCAAAGACAAGGGTTATATCCCGGATACACATTGTGTGCTTTTAGATGTCCAGGAAGAAGAGAAGGAGCGAACACTATACTACCACAGTGAGAAGCTTGCAATTGTTTATGGTCTTATAAGTACCCCAGCATCATCAATAATTCTAGTGATAAAAAATCTTCGGGTTTGTGGGGATTGTCATAACGCAATCAAATATATATCAAAGGTTGCAACAAGGGAAATTGTTTTAAGAGATGCAAGCCGGTTTCATCGTTTTAAAGATGGAACATGTACTTGTGGAGACTATTGGTGACCATCATTTCTTTTTTCTTTCTTGAAAGGTACCTTCTTCTGTCCTTGCACATTAGTTTTAAATTGAACTTATGAATGTCTCTTTCTAAGTTTAACTAAATGGCAGATGGAATGAACAGTATTCATGAAGCACAAACAAGATCACTTTATTATATGGAGCTCACATGAGCTGGGTTTGACTCGTAAATAGTTGTGCTACTACTGTTGCTGCTGCTGCTGATGGTGGTGGTGTGGCTGATTCTTTGCCATGGCATAATACACCTAAAGACATTCGCAGTAGAATTCAAGTATTCTGAGGCCATGTTTCTGAAGATAGGAGAGCAGGGAAGAAAGACAGATATAAAATGAAGAGAAAGAAAGGTAAGAAAATATTAAAAAGACAAAAATACTTTTACCCTTTTCCTGGAATCATTTCTCGTGAACAACCCAAATCCTCTCCATATGCCCACTAGAGTTGTTCAGTTCCTAATTTTATTGCTTTACAACTTTACTAAAGGGTTGGTTGGTATAACAATCAAGTAATATTTTCTGAAGATTGTTGGCAATACTGTTATCTCAAATGTGCTATTTGAGATCATTGCTAACATTTTCTCTTGTTCAGCTGATAGAAATGCATGTATTTTGGTTGAGCACCGCAGATATTCATCGTACCTTACAGGCCAATGCAAATGGCAGATAAGGGTGGCACAGAATTTGTTTCAGGTAAGCATAGAAGTGGATTAAATGACCTCCACAGACGATATGAACTCAAACGCTGAGCTGTTACTTGATGCTTGCAGGTGTATTTAAGGAACTCTGAACTGATTTAGTGATCACTGAATACCACCCAATTATTTTGAAGTAAGTGCCAAAAAGGATTATTGAAATTTCATACTATAATATAATGGAAGCAGACTTGATTTTTTAAACTATTGAATGGTTGCTCCCCATTGTTCCTTTCCATTTGGCAACAAATTTTGCTTTCATTGCATTTTTAAACTTAGCTAATAACCTTTTGCCTCTTATTTTTGTTGATTTTGATTTTAAACTCAGCTAATAACCTGGATTGATATTCATTAATGTTATCATCAGTGCCAGTGGAGGGCCTCGAATCTGAGCACACCGAAACTCCAACAGCCGTCGAGAGATACACCGGTGATCCAATGAAAGATGTGGCAGAGCAACAGCAGCCTGCTGTCGTTTGAGGTGCGAGGATTCAAGGACTTGCGCTTCGTCGAAGACTGACCTTCAAAAATCAAAATGCTAATTTATAGATTTAGACTTTGCGTGGATTGAAGAAGAGATAAACTCAATGATACATGGGTTGGTCAATGGTGATGGTATAGAACAGTTTGTTTTCTTATCTTTGTTGCACCAATGATCTTGTTGTATAGCTGAAGAACTGTATAGCTAATAAACATGAGATCAACTGGTTCCGTACTATAAAATTCTCGACTTTACAGTTTGACTAGAAAATCACTGAACTAATCTATGGTTTGCTCGAAATAAACTTTCAATATTCACTCATTTATCTATCTGTTGTGTCTAATTTAATTGGATCTTTCTCATATGTAAAAATTTGGCCCCGTGGAAGGGGACCTAGTGGCTAGAGTAGTGCATATAGATGTTGTATAATGGATAATGATTTACCTCTTTTATAATGATTCAGAGATGAATTGATAGAGACCGCTAAATTTATTTTAACCTTTTACACAACTACGTAAAAATTTGATATTTGTGGGAGTGGGGGAGTGAAATTCTGATAAACTTTAGGGTGTAAATGAAATTTGTAGGAGTGGCAGATTTATTTCAACCTTTTCAGTTGCATCCCCTCGTGATCTAAGTCGTCGCTCGAGCCCCGAAACGGCGCTTCTGCCCCCTCGGTCACCATTTCGCGGAAGAAACCTCGGCTGCTCTTCCCAATCCCCAACCCTAAAGCTCCCGGGATGCTGTGAGCTGATCGACCCTCCTCCGTCGCCCTCTTCGCTTTAATCCTTTGCTAGCCGCAAGGATCGAGAATGATCCTGCCGGTGGTGAAGCTCGGGGCATTGGTTCTGAAAACCGTCTGCAAGCCCATCGCCAACAGGCTCAAGAAGGAGGCTGGTCGTCACCCTAAATTTCGCCGGCTCATTGTCAATCTCGCTCAGGTTTTCAGCTTCCGCGTCTTGTTAGCCATGATATTTCCATTTATGTAAGGATGCTAGATTTAGGGGTATATTTTTTTCTTCTATTGAATGCGTTCTTAGATGTGTGATTATTTCTCGTTCTTATCTACCTAATCATGGAACTGAGAGAACTTGCTCAAATTTTAGATTTATCTGATATGTTCTGTCGTCCATAGATTGAAACAGACGATCAATTTATAGGATAAGTGATGCCAGTGGTTTGATGTAGAGATATCCTTATTTCCTGAGAAAATTTGTATATAAAAAATATGATGCATCAAGCAATGCAATTCATTGCTAACGAATTGACAGTGATTGCCGTCGTGATTTTGTTTTTATCCTTTGGGCAAACAGCCTATCAAATTTTTCTTGAAACGATTCAAATGGTATATTTAGATGAATGAACAGAACAAAAGTAGGGGAACCTACCAACTACACGGCTTACAAGAACGAAGCCAAGAAAAGTTGATTGAAAGAATAATTTGTGGAAATGACAGTCATTGGAAGTTAACATGGTTTCTCATATCCCAGATATGCATTAGGAAATCATATCATGTCAATGTTTGAGGTGATGCTATTCTATTGGGTAAAGATTGGAGCTGGTAACTGCCAATTTAGATACTGCAAAATGAGTTCCAAAGCTATCGAGCCAGGACACAGAAAACTGATAAAGGTGATCCTGTTTGTCAATTGGATGCTTTGTTTGCTGAGGACTTTAGAGTAGCAACAAAATGTGGATTTTAGTGAGATTAAATTCCCAAATCGGTCAGGTCAGTTTCTTTTCACATCCAGGTCCAATAGCAGTAAATACTTTGATTTCTCTGAATAAAACTGTACATGCTTGTCCCAAACCAAGTAGGCAGAAGGGGAATGCTTTTGTTTGAGCGACACGATGCCAGATGCTCCTTCTAAGAACAAAGATAGGTTGTCACATGAGGCATTTGCTTGTTTTTTTTTCCTTCAGGTTTTACAATTTTTTCCCGACTTTTATAACGTTTTGTTTATATTTTTTACATAGTAAATCTTGATTTTTTAAATTAGGTTTAGTTTGACCAAACTAAATCTAGCTTGACTTTTTTTTATTAATATTAGCCAGGAATTATAATCAGATTTATGTTTCTTAGTTTAGTAAATTTGCCCTAGATTCAAAATATATTTTGTACTATATATTCATATTTGACTACTATTTGAGTCGCTTCTCATATCTGGTGCCAAACCATAGCTAGTAAATTCCCAAGTTTCTTTTTTGGTTGAGCTAGATTTCCATTTTTTCCTCTCACCTCTAGGCCTGGTATCTCCAACTCTTCTATGACTTGATCTGGCTTCCTTTTATATAGTGCCGTGCAGGTCTATGATTTTGTGCCTTTTCTATAATTTTCATGATGTATCTAATATACATCTAGAATCATAGTTATAGTACTTGTTTATTATGTTCCGTATGCACTAACATTAGTGTAACCATTTGTTGTTGCATCTTGATTTTAACAGACCAATCACCGCATCACAACAAATGTACAACGACGAATTTATGGTCATGCTACCGATGTTGAGATTCGACCATTGAATGAGGAGAAAGCTGTTCAAGCTGCTTCAGATCTTATTGGAGAACTTTTTGTATTTTCAGTATGTATCTACCCTAAATTTTCTATGACTATATGAAGCTTTATGGGATATTGGGACTATTATGTCTTTATGAAGCTGTTGATTTTCTTATTTTCCTTCGATTTCATTTTATAAATTATATCCTTGCAAAATTTAGAAAATAATATATATGCTATTATAACTAATATACACTAGTCAATCATATGACTTGGTATATTGACATTTTAATTTGTATTTTTGCATATTGTTATCTGGTTTAGAAAATTTTCAGTTGAGATTAAGATTTTTCAAAACAAGACAAGATAAACTTTAACTTCATGAAAACTAAGTTTCAAGTGTCTATGAATTTATTATTTCTTGTACGATTTAATTAATATTCATAACATTTAACTGCTAGTTAAATACATGATTTGAAATTTTGTACCAAGTTAGGGTTGCAGTTCTCAGTCAGAATCATGCCGGAGGTTCTGGTATATATTTGGTTGGCAATCAGCTTTCCATTCCCTCAAGGAGGGAAAAATTGAAAATTGCTTTAGAAATTGAGTGTTATTAGATTTTTTTATGCTTGATTTTTGTTTTTGTGCTTTTCAAAGGTAGGTATTATTTGCATAAGATAGCGTGGTAAGATAATCCTGAAAACTGCCATAGTCATTGTGGTTGATTTTTTTTCTTCTTCATGATTGCTTGTGTTCTAATGTACAGATGTAAAAGTATACTTCTATATTTATAATCAAGAATCGGAATCACCTTTACAACTTTGGCTAAGTAGGTGGCTGGTGCTGCTCTTATATTTGAGGTGCAAAGAAGTGCAAGATCAGAAGCTAGAAAAGAGGAAATTCGCAGGCAGGAAATTCAGGTATATATTTATGTATGTAAATTTAAATTTATTTTTAACATGACTTTTCCATTTTATGCAAGAATATGAATAAGATTTTCAAGAGATAATTAAATTGTTTAACAGGTTAAGAGAATCCATACACAGTGACAAGTAGAAGACTAGCAAGAAGAGGAACACATTAATTGCATAGCATCATAAGTTCTGAAAAAATTGTTTTGGCATAACTTCAAATTTCTAAAAAAACGGTGAGAAGGAAAGAATATGAATAAATAAGAAAGAACTAAGAATCAACAATCTGTACATATTATTCTGAGCTGCTAAAAAAACCAATTGACTAAGCCATCAGCCTTGGCCCTTGACAGGTTGTTTTAGTTTTGCTAACTTAAAAATACCTCTTTTCCTGCTTCCTAGAAATAAGAAGCATAAAGCTAACTGATTGCTTTTCTACTTTTGCTTTTCCCATGTTTGTTTTACTGCTTGTTTGTCTTATTTTCACATGGATGAACTTCCTTTGTTGAGATGGATTTATGGACCATTTCATTATCTTCCCTCTAGAACCTAATTTTGATCCTAGTAAACAGTCTCTAGCTTGAGTTGGACATGCATGCCAAACGGACGTGCAAGACTAAAAAGTTATTGCTTGATCCTCCTTGTTCTGCGGTTCAGTAAGACAAGAAACTTGACATAGAACTCTGTTAGGTAAGTCCATATATACAACAGCATATGTAATCGGCCAAATACAACAAATGACTGACTGCTTGATTGAGTCTGTTTAGTCAACCTACCCAGAAAACAATGTTATCTTCTCCAGCCATAGGCTCCTACATGAATGCATATAAAAGATGCTCATACGGAAAATACTTTAGTATTTTTATTATTCAGGTTAAATGCTATGCCTATACTTGGAATTTGGTTTGCATGCTTGACCTGAAAGCCCTTCGCTTGTTCTCTTTTGAAGGCTATACAGCAGAAAGAAGAGGATCTACAGAGAGAGGTACAACAACTCAAGCAGAAGCTGAGTGAGATTGAACAGCTCGCCAGAAGCCGAGGTCTTTCAGGAATCTTCACCTTGAGGAACGGCCATGCACTCGAAAACACCAAACCAGCAACACCTGCTTGATCTCTTCAACCTTGTTTCTGCGAATTGAAATGTTACTTCACTGGATTATTTGCTGACATCGAGCTGACGCATTTTCTCATCTATTATGTTACATAAATTTTTTTCTTCTTTCCTCTTCGATTGGATTCTGGGATGCTCTAATATTGCTCTTATGGCGTGCCAGATCTGGGACAATGTGAGGGCTAAAAACCATTATTGGCATCTGGTATATCGAATAAAATATTTTTGATTCAGAAGAGATTGCAACTTATTTTGAATGTGAGCAACTGCGACAAATCATGAAGGTTCTGTAAAAATGGTTTGTTCCTTGCAATTGTCATTAGGAAATTTGGATGAAATATTTTACTTAGCACTTGCCTTTGTTAAATCATGACTTTGATGCTCGGATTTACTTCAGTTATTGATGATATTTAAGTATCATTCATGTCATTAGTTTATTTATTTTAATAACATAAACTCTTGGTAAGACAGAGAGAGATACACATTTCCATAGAACCATCAACAAATCGAACCAAAACAGCCAGAGCGTCGTCTCCAGAGTTATATTGCAGCAGTAAAATATTCAATTTTCACATAAATAATTTTTAATTTATTTTAATTATCGATAAAATATATATATAATATATCTCGTCGTCTGGGAGCCAAAGGCTCAGGTATTTAGTGCTGATTAAAAAAATAAAACAGAAA
>JBAMHZ010000056.1:4685349-4698466 GCA_037177395.1 Alpinia galanga | reverse complement strand
AACTGAAGGAAACTTGTATAAAAAGCCTTGACGGGTGAACTATCATTAACTAATGCATGAGTATTTTGAGGTCATGCTTATCCTTCCAAGTTAAAGGATCAGTCCAATTATCAGAATTGGTGATGAAAAGAGATCTGATAGAACCTAATCCAATACAAAAGAGTGTGATTCAATGAAAAGGATTTCCTATGTCACCTGGAAGTGAACATGTTGCATGGAGCGAATTGTAATTTCTAAATATCTATAGTACAGATCTATTATTTGGTCTCATGCATGAAAAACAGTATCTCAATTGTAGGCTTAAGGAAGAAGCCTACAATAGTGGACAATAGAATATATCTCTACTACTATTCAAGCTCCAAGGATGTTCAGAAAATCCCCTAGCAACCTATCCGTGGCAACCTCTCCCTCCTAAATACCTTTCTTCTTTCATATCCATACTCATCACCTCATCCTCTACACGATTGACACGATCATAGCACGACACAGTCTACGTTATGACGTTGATGAAATATAGGTTTGCTAAAGAACCACAAGTATTACAAAAGAAGATCTGAAAGCTCAGTATTTTCAAATGAATCAGGCAATTTTCCATGGGAGAGGAATGGCCGCGAGGCGAGTTGGCACGAACTTTACCCCCAGAAGTCTTCGACAGTGGAGAAGGTGTGGATCTGGCGAAGGGAGCTGCCCCAGACAACTTGCTTCGACTTGGATTGGGGGTTGTCGTACCAGAAGGTCCAGGAGTGCTCGAGGGGGTGGGGCTGCTCGGCGCCCACCCTTGCGGCAGCAGCATCGGGGTTCGCGTCATCATCCTTGATCTCCCCTTCCTCGATCTCCTCCGACAAATCGCCGTCCCTCTCCAATCCCTTCTCCTCCGCCACCAACACGTTCGCCTCCTCCGCCATCCCGCTGTCAGACGCCCGCTAGCAGATCGATCTCGTGATGTGGCAGAGCAGAGCAGAGCAGCTAATGAGTTCGACGAAATGACCGCCCCCTTGTCTTGCCGAAACTCCAGGACGGACCATTTATATCGGACTCGATGCCCGGTGTCGGCGTTACTTGTTACGAATGATATAACAATCCTAAATATTGGTATGGTCATTAATGAAATTTTAGGGCCATTTTAAAAAGTTATCAAATTTAGGAGGCATTTTTGATAATTTCTCCATTTTTTTATAAAGGCAGTAAGGCTTTCTTTGTTTTGGACATTTCCTATCTATTTGTTTTTTAAAGCTCTTCAATCTACTTTGCTTATCAAGATCGAATAACTATTCGTTCGATTTTTAAATAACAAGTTGAAAAATATACAATACGTTTAAAAGAATTCAGATAATAGCTTGCTTTTTCTTGGAAGAATTTAGACAATCTTCTGGATTGCAAATTCACATAATAATTTATTTGCAAATTTCAACAATACTTTACCCAAGAACTGAGGATGCTTCCCTCTCTTCAGTAATTCAAGCAGAAGCAACATGTTTGATCTGGGACCATCAATATGCCATAAGATCAAATGCCTGATATCCTCAAAAGCCCTTGAAAAAAAAAAACTTACAGGACGGGGAGAACAAAAATGTAATGACCAGTTTAAGATGGTATTTATGCTCTATCCTAATTAAACCAGCATATCATGAAATTTGCAGTAGAATTTAGGAAACAAAATGCACTGCTAGACACTAGTCACTGGTGGAACTGCGGCTTCTTGAAAGAATATTGATGCTCGGAAACTTCCATGAGTATCGAGAAGAACTTGGTGGTGCAATACCGTCTCCTTGTTCAGTGGTAGATCCATTTGGAACTTTAGGAGTCAGAGGAATATTTGACTTAGAGTCACTTTGTTTAGTAGTGTTGGCAAAACCCTGCAAATCCTACGAAATAATAATTTGAAATAAGTAAAAAAAAAAGAGAGAGGAGACGATATTAGAGTCAGATATGCTTTTGCAAATGATAGAAGAGCTATTGCTTCTACAGGGATCACCGATTCGATGGAAAATTAAGTGATTTACAGTTTATTAGCAGCTACAAGCACTTAGATTTAGATTTAGGAAAGGCTGGCAAATCATAACCCAGCATAGGAGCATGCAAACCTTTAGTCCTGAAGTTGATACAACTGTTGATGAATGCAGAACCTGAGAAGCATCAAATTATCGACATATGATAGTTGTTGGAGCATCAAATGGGAGTTAATAGTAATACAAGAAAATGCTTACTCTGGGATTCCCAAGAGGTGTAGATGGTAAAGATGGTGATGGTGATCCTGACGATGACATCGATTCTGTTGACAATGGTGGTAAAGAGAGTGCCTGCTTTTGGGATAAGAAATGTTAGGGGGAAATTGACAATAGGAAATATCAAACAAAAAAATGAGAAAATAGAAAATACCCTTGTCACTACCGCCGCAGTTTGTGGAAATTCAATTGGTCGCTTTGATGAGTCCTTAATTTAGCAAATTGCTAAGATGTCAAACTATAGAGTAACACAAAATAGTTGCACATATGAAAATTGATGAATTTTCCTTGCCTGAATAGGCTCATTATTCCTGCGTTGCTCTAAGTTCCCAACAAACTGGCAAAGATGATAGACTCCTCTTGATGTCAAATCCTAAATAAACAATGTCTTATAACTGAACCAAATAACAATAGAATAAGAAAGATGAAATTCAAAAATATTATTAATACCTGAGCTCCTTCAATCCGATCAAGCTTTGACCTCTGATGCAGAAAGAGTCACATATCAGTATGTGATCTTACTTTTTGAGTATTTGCTTAATGTAAACTTAGCTTTACAAATGAAACATGCAAAGTATACAGAAAGTACCAGAGTCTCGACGGCAGACTGGACAGATTCCATATCAGAAAAAACCAATCTTAAGTCTCCATGTAGCTCCGACACCTACAGATCATTACAATATACTCAGCATATTATCTGTCAAAGCTTCTGAAAGATAACAAAGTACAGAAATATAGCACCACACCTCAAACTTGGTTGACATGGCAAGCTCCTTGCACTTCTCCAAATTAGTATCTACATGGTCAATCTTTGAAGATAGATGTCGCCTAGCAGCCTGCCAATCAGTTTTATGAAGTCAGACTGAAATATGCAAGAAATTTCCCATTGTTAGAAACATGGGTATCCAGCAAAACTGATCAAATGATATGTTTGTTTTCAAATAGTAATGTTATCATATCAACAAACAAGGTTTAATCAATGGGTTGAAATAGAAAGAAAATTAAGATTGATAGTTTTTACCAATTTCAAACTTGCATTTCAATGCAAGAATTTTAAGAGCTTATGATTATGCAAGTTACAAAAAGCCTTAGAGCATATACCATATACTGTAACAGTAAGTGTATTTTTGTTGATTAAAACCTGAATCAACTTCATTCTTAAAATCACTACTCTGGGTTAAATAATTATGGAACCTTTAGCATGTTAAGGGAAAGAAATTCATCCTCTGGATAAGGTATAGCGTACAGCATTATTGCACCTCGCCATAAAGAATAATTTAGGTCCCAACACACATTATACTGAGGCATTGGTTAAAATGTTGTATACATCCTTTTTGCAGTATTTATAATAGGCATCATGCCAAAATGACAAAAGAAAAACAATGCTAGCATTTCAATAACAATTTTTTAAATAAATCAAGAAAAATTTAAAAGGAAAAGAACATACAGAAACAGATGATGAAACAAGATCTATCTGTCTGCCAATGCGATTGCGAGTATCAGAGAAGCCACGCCGAGTAACAAACATGAGATCTGAAAGTTTCCATCCCTGGAGGTGTACATATTACCATTTAGTTTGCAAGGTTAAGAAAGAATATATCTGGGAATATACTTACAATGGTAATAGAAAGAAATAGAATAAAGGAAGTAAAAAATAGAAAAGCATAGCAAAAGTATCCTATCCAATCTTATGAACCATTTATTGGATTGTCTTATTTTGCAAATATAAAGCCAAAGAAAAGTACATATAAATGAAATCTATAATCAAAAGTCTTTGATATCATTCGACAATTTTAAGCAAAAATTTAAAAAAAATGTTAATTCGCAAACCAACATCCCAGTGCAACAATAAGCAGAGATATTCTTCCTAGTTCAGCTTATTTAACTTTGGAATAAAAATCAGCCACACATTGTCTTAGATGGAGTTTTAGATCCCTACAAACTCTTAAATCTGCCACCGATTTACTGCATCTGCTGCAATACAGCGACATAAACCTTAGTTTTTTTTTTTCAATATACTCATAATCATATACATCTAATTAACTGTTTTTCTTAGTATTAATTAATACTATAGGGGTCATGGGAACTTTACTGCTACTATACTGTTTGTATCACATAAACTTTTACTAACTCATATGAGAGGTTTTCTAGAGATAGAATTGCCAAACTCATAAATAAAAATTGAGCACCAATGGAGAATAACAGTTTTAGTACAGCCTACAAAGAGTCAAAATCACTACTCACATACAAGAGGTACATAATAATTCATTATATTAGTTGTGATACCAAATAAGCATAATTTTATATACTTAAATTAAACATTAATACAAAACAAGAAAGAAAAGTTGGAAATCTAAATCTCCAAGACGTTGAAATCAAGTGTGCTAACCAGAAACTTCTAGTTAAGTTTCTGATTTGAAAAATTAACATTTTACTTCTGTTTAGTAGAAATAGAAAAATAGTATTAGAAACATCAAGTAAAAATTATCTAAAACTAAGGGTGTAACTGGGCTTGGCTCGAGCTTTTTATGGAGCTTGACTAATAGCGTTGTTATTCTTATAACTTAGGTTAAACATTTATTCAATGGATCACACTGATATTGCTTTCTTATTTTTAAGATATTGTGAATAATTTAAAATTCTAAAATTTTATAAATTATTATATTTCTTATCTATTTGTATAAAAAATTAAGAAAAAAAATTATAATTAAATTTTATACAAGTTAGTAAACAAATTTATTCATAAATTGTTCATGAACATTAGCAAACCAAGCTCACTAGTCTTCAAGCTTATTTATTTACTATTGAACGAATGTAAATAAACTTTATTGAACTGAACACCAAGCTTGTTGATGAACGTCCAATTCATTTGCAGCCCTACTCAAAACTAGTCAAATAAAATGTTCATCTTGCCTTTGTCTATGTGCTATGAGCTTAACTACTCATGAACATTAAGCCATACTATAAATGGCTAACAATCATGAAATAAACTAATCTGGCCAGTGTCCCCAGAAAGCAAATGAGTTCAACAACCATGGCTCCTCACATAACCAACTCCTGTAAGAAGACAGTATGGTGTCGTGAAATCCACTCTGTCAACGTGAAATTTATAAGGCAATAGAAATGCATGTAAGATAAACTTCGATAAAGGCATCTTTGGAAAAGATAGCACTGCCACTAAATGAATGAAACTTATTGATGCCAAACTTTAGTTAAGCAATCTAATCCTTGGGAGAAGAAAAAACGATTACCTTCCACCATATGAAGACGTATCCAAGAGCTCCAACCACAATGACAGTTGTGACACCAAATCTTGCAGAACCTGCAATTTGCTACCATTTCAACTTTGAAATAACACAAAATTAAAGAGACATTAACAATAACCATCTACAGTGAATGATAAATAGTGGTAGACTCTAATTAATTCAGCCAATAAAATTCTGTAGAAGAACTAAAATTATCGATTTTCAACAGCACCAATGAAAATAACTAACATCATGTGTTATTTGATGACTCAAACAGAATCTAAATCATGGATTAGCTGGTTCCTACATGTCAATTTGAATATGAAGAGGCTTAGGACTTTATACCAATCTGGTGAAATTAACACAAAAGAACAAGCAAATGTCTTATATCAATATAATTTGGGAGCAAGTGGAAATTTTTACAGCCGATAGAATTCTGTAAAAGAACTGAAATTATTGATTTTCAACAGAACCAACAAAAACAATTAACATCAAGTGTTACTTAATGACTCAACCAGAACCTAAATCATGGATTAGTTGGTTCCCACATGTTAATTTGAATGTGAAGACATTGAGAACTTTATACCAATCTGGTGAAATTAACACAAAAGAACAAGCAAGTGTCCTATATCAATGTAATTAGGGAGTGACTGACTATTATCAGGATCACTATGGTAATTGTCAATGCTGATAATACTGATCTGCATAAATTTTTTGATCACTTTCATCATCTCTTTTTCCATGTGGTCATGTATATAGAAAATTTTTTAAACTGATTCTGATCCATCTCTGAAACTAATATAAAGAAGAAAAAAAAGGATAAACAAACACAATGATAGATGAAGTAATGATGTTTGGTTCCCTATCTTAATGAATTTGTTAAGCTCCTATTTGTTTACTCTTATCTATACACTTATTCCATGACTATCATTTGCTCATTTTCATGTGGCGAAGTACCAGTGAGTGTCATATTGGTAACTGTCCAGATGGCATTTCCATTTCCTGGCCAAACAAACTATCAAGTACATGTGTAATCTGCTGATACCCAAACCCATAAAATCAAATCTAATAGTAGATTAGTAACTACCCAGATAGGGGCTAGGTAGGCACTTACTGATCCAGGCGAGCACTAGGTTGGGTAAGGGATTGAACATGAACTAAAAGAAGGATTCAGATAGCAATGATAGGGAAAAGACCTAGCAATAGAAACCAAAACTATCATTGATATTATTTTGGTCTATAGAAAATTGTCAGGCCTCATAAATTGAATTAAATGCCATGAAAATCCAATCCTAATCAGAATCAATTAATTAAAAAAGGACTGACAAGATTTAGCCTAGCTCAATTTGATAAAAATTAAAAAATATTAAAATTTGAGAACTACAGATATAAAACATATTTTATAAAATTATCACAGAAACTGCGAGCTTTCCAACTCAGATTTTTTTCTCTCCATAAGCTAAAATAAATTTTCAGGTTCAGATAACAGAATATGCTTTAACTCAAAAATCAGTTGATTGGACCAAAACGGCAACCATATATGACCGGCAAGCATCCCCACATATTGACTGATATACACCTAAAAAAAGGTTTGCAAGTGGAGATTCTTGGAAAATCAACCACAACATGACATTCAGCGTACATGAACTACTCGTTTCGAATCCATTACATGGCATTCTTCTTTCACTGATGGATACAGGTGACTATTACCTATTAAACCTAATAGACTAATACCATATGACTGTTGTTCGAATAAGCAACGAATATAGAACCAAAATTAAAGTATTCATTAGGAGCAATGTAGTAACATGGAAATAGGTTTTCATCTTACTGATTTGCAATAAGAAAGATTTAAAAAATTCCAATTTCCTCACAAAAACTCCTCGTACTCTAATCATATAGCAGAAAATAGTAGTAGTTATAGCATCATGATTACATATACTGTTCAGAACAGAAGATATCAATCTGACTATGCAAATATAATAGATAATATGATTTAATGTACCATACATTCCATTTTTTTTATTATTGTATATCTAGGAACGCTTGACAATACATCTTCATATGCCAGTCAGGTGCTTATGGAAAAGATAGAAAGACTACAGTTAAGACCAAGCTAACTAGATGCTTTTAACTTCTAAATTGGAGCAAAAGGTTAATTAGTAATAAATTGGATATTGAAACTACAAAGCATCAGATCATTCTTCAATATGATTCAAGTTCAATACTGATACAGGAGCATTCAGCAGTCAACACTGCCTGCTCATGCCCCCTAGCATAGGCGTACTTCATTCTGAAACTGAACGAGACAAAACGGAGTTCTCAGAGGCTGACACAATCTAGCCGTGCCCTAAAAATCCTAAACCCTGTTTTAGGACTTAAGAGATTGGGCACGGCAGCACCGCATGACTCGCCTGAGTCATGCCACCACGACTTGGTCTTAAGGTTTTTTGTTACTTTTTTTTATTTGTTTTGAATTTTTCTCAATTCCTAGGCTATTTAAACAAGGGTTAAGACTCTTGTAAAGACATCTCGTTTGGTTTAATAAAATTTCTTTCGTTTAAATCTAGATGTGGTTCCTCTTTGTTTGCAAATTCCCTTCTCCTTCGATTTCCCTGCAACCCTCTGTTCAACCATCACTTGTGGAAGGATTCCTACCCCGCTCCCCCCCCTGTGTCAAATACACACGTGCACTATATGTGTGTGTGTGTATCAATTCATACAATGCAAGCCATGTCCTAGCACCTTTGCACATAAACATGACAGTGTGAGCAACAAGCAAATAGCAAAAAAGTAGAATGTTCTTTGTTGCATATTATAGATGTCAACAAAAAAAAAAACATTTGCAAGGATTAAGGAATGTCAAGAACCTGGTCCTCCACCAGTAACAATTGTAATTGATCTTGAAGAAGCTAAGATTTGCAACTCCTCCCTAAGAGTATTGACCTGAAAACAGATATACAATCATAAAATTCATTTTATCAACAGAATCATAAATCTCCAACTAAACCAACAAAATATGTGGTCAGAGACACCAATGGAAATGGGATAATAAGAATCGGATGTATCATATCACCCAACATCTATTGGGATGTCCATTACAGAGTTAAACCTGAAAACAAACCGATCAAAACCAAATTGCCTTTTTGCTAATATGGTTGATTCATTTTTAGTTCATAGAAGTTTGGTCTTTAAATTGGTAAAAAGGAAAAAAGAACAATTTTAACCAGTTGAGTTTGGTATGGTCTGAATTAAATGGACAATCCCTTATTTGAATTTGTCAGGTGTTTGATCAGAAGGATAAGAGAAAAAAAAAGATGCAATTAAGGGAGAAAAAAAATTTCTGAGTAAAAGAAGAATTTACCTTTTCAAGTTCACTTGGAAGGATGAAAAAATGGTAGAATAAAGTAACTGGACAGCAACAATTAGCGGATCATGTAACTAGTCAATATTTGATAACTGATTTTTGTACATTCTTTTTCTTTTGTTCATCCATTAAGGGGAAAAAGAATTCAAAGATAAAGTAACTAAGGAAAATCAACCAACTCTATTTCATTCATTCTCTTTCCTCTTTCTTTCTTCCTTCAATTTTCTCTCAAAATAATTTTGAAGAGAGTTAAAAAATTCAATTTGATACTTGATCAGAAACTTAGTGTGACATACATTACAAATCCTAAGTCATGATTATTTAAAGCATAACAGTGTTCTGGTCGATAACTGTTAAGTGTAGATCCCGGTATCACAGGAATTTGACCATGTAAAAGAGAGAATTTGTATCACTGCCCTCACTGAAGGGAAAAGTAACACAAGTTGGATCCAAACGCGACTGGCTAAAAGAATAGCTCCTTAAGCAGAAATCATAATCTAAACAAGGACTACAAGACCTGTTTGTCTTGAGGTATCCTTAGAAGCATCTGCTAATTAAAAGTGACAATGAATAGAAGATATGATAGTGAAATAGAGCCTTGCTTTTTCTTGGTTAGAATCAGAAATCACCGCATGGTCTGATATATCTAAATGATACCAAACTGTGAACAGGCAGATCTTAGAATTGATAGAGCTTAAAAAACTCTCACTGAGGATGTGCAACAAGCTCCATTGTAGGGTATCAATAGTGATTACATTATTTCCCCATCCTAAAAATTCAGTGGCGTCCTATGACTCATCCAATAGTAAGGGTTACATTATCAACTATCTAATTAAGAAGATAGCCATAATTGTATTTCCTTACATTATCTTTATAGTAGTTACAAGTTCTTTGCACACATAAAGCATTACGATTCAGAGATTGACAATGATGCTGATGTGAAAATTTTCAAAGAGAATTGTCTTCCTCCAGCCAACTAGTTCCTCTCTAATGTATCATGGTTTTCGTTTTTCCTTGCTTTGATACTCCAATTTTGTAGCCTGTTTCCTATTACTTCAACTCAACCTTATGCAGTTAAGAGCACAAGTGCCAACAATCAAATAGTTTTTAGTTTGCAACACCATTCCATTTTATGATCCATGATCATATTGCAGAAAACTTCCATGATACAGCTAAAGTTATAATTGTAAAAGCAACTAAACTATGTGTCAAGGGACATGAACACACATCTTGCATTTTGATTGGTGATGTATACTGACTCAGTACGAGTTCTTAAAGCTTGCCCCAGCAATTTCCCATTGCAAATAAATGTCAAAAGAGAGTAACTACAGATTATAACAAAAAATACAACGGGGATCATCAAGTAAGCCAGTAAACAAGGAAGTTTTGGATCCCTTGACCAACAAGTGGCACCACTGATATCCCAAGTTAAGAAGCACTTGCCAAGGTGAATTTGCATGGCATGTTAGAACCTCTGGTGTGTGACTATAAGAGGAATTCTTATTTTACTTTTAGCTTTCAAAGGATCAAAACCAGAAACAGCAGAATGTGACATCATGGTAGCAGACAAATACCTCCACAAAATAAAGAAATTCAATATGGATATCAGGACAAGAAATGGCATACTAACCTGAGCTAATAGGGAGTCATTTTGTGGTTTACTAGTCGATTGAGAGTTGTCTTTATCTTGTTTCAAGTGTCTTGTGACAATCTATAGGGAAAGAAAATACAGATAGTTAGAAAAAGACCAATAATGGCAGACAACGGATAATTTGGTTTCTAGTTAGAGTAATTTTAGGTAATATACCTTGAAAGCGCCAGAAAAGAGTTTTGTAAAATCAGGCAATTGTCCATCCTTTGAAAGAACAGTTCCAATTATGCCTATGAGACAACCATTCAGGTTACAATAAATAAACAAGGCATACTAATTGGTAAAAGTGAAAATTTGTACTTTTCACTGATCAGTTAAATTGAGAAAAGAGCTGCAAGGCTCAAGTTAACAACATCAAACATGCTTGCTGGATATATGTATCGCATAATAACAACAACTACCACAACAAACAAGCCTTTATCTCGCTAAGTGGGGTCAGCTTGGATATATGTATCACATAAGAACAAAAAAAAAAGATGAATGACCAAAAATCACAAAATGTTTATAAAAAAGAAAGGCAGAATAGTAAGTAAACAAAATTCTAGTCTACATACAGGCTCTGAAATACACTGGGCAACAGAAACGAGAAAAAGGAAGTAAACATGAATATGAGAATCAACCAAAAGTCAACTGATCCAGCAAATTGTGCATAAGAAATAGGAAAGGAAATTGAAGAAAAGCAGCAAGTGCAAACAAACCATACTCAACAATCTATCTATTTATAGTGCAACAAGACAATGGATCGCCAAACCTATCCATGATCAATCCAGAATTCTAAACAAAACAAGAAAATCGCCTAAAACATTGATACTCAAGATCTCTCCTCTAGTCCTGATGGGGATTTCCAACATGTAGCCTAATCCAAGGATGCACTAGAAGTAGCCCATATATCTCAATGACTATTTAGAGTAGCAATATTTTATTGCTCCATACAAACATTGAGATACAGCTCACTTATGGTCATTATCAAACACAAATCTACACAGAAGAAAAGGTATCACAATTCAATATTATTGAGCTGCATATGGAATTTGGCTGCGTAGAGGAACCATATTAGTGAAATGCAATGTTACACCTCAATACGTATGCTGTTTTGATGATACAGATACATAACAACCAAACTAAAAGAAAAAAAAAACTTTGATTTAGCTATATGGATATTGATTTAAGGAAAAATAAGTATCCTCTAATAACATAAGAAGCTTACTGGTGGAGAACTTCAAAATCTGTTTGGTGGTGAAAATGGTTTTACACACAAGTGGGGATATGTGCTGGCATACATTAGCCTAATCTTTAGCTATCGGATTATAAACTAATTAACTGAAACACAATGCAATTCTCACGGAATAAAATATGAAAGGCAATGTAACATGTGCAAAAACGACTCTAGCAATCCTTTGTATAGCCCAACCTTACAGCGAAACCAGTTCACCAAAATAAACCTCTATTTCCTCCAAAAGAGAATATGTTACATTCGTCACAACAGATGCCTCCCTATAAAAATGTTATCCGGAGAGAACATTCAGGCCGCCGCTATCGACATGTGCACTTCTAAATTACAAAAGAGCTGTTACTGTATCAAAATTCAATGGAGAAAGAACAACGGACCGTGAACCGCGGATCAGAGAATCCGGTTTCTTACATGAAAGCTCTTAGGACGAAGATTATATTGCCATTGGGTCAGGTTTAAAAAATATGTAGGAGATTAAAGATCGAAGACTACTAAGATCGCATCTAATCCTCTAATGAAAAGCGCCTAGGAACCAAGATACTGCAGTAGGAGAGAGGTCGATGGACAGGTACCTGCTCCGATGACTATGGTGAGTTTCCCGAGCGCCATGGCCGATCAAAACCCTGGTAAAACCGCTAGGAACTCTCGAACCATCTCTAGGGTTTGTAAGAGATTGCTGGCGTCGCAGTCACCTCCTGCAGCGCATCCAATCCACGAAATCGACCCCTCGGATGACAATTAGCATGGGGGTTCAATAAACGCCCAAATTTATCCTGACAATCACGAAAATGTCACCGTTTGACGTGCTCGGAGCTAACAGGAGCCGTTTGGGTTACACGCGAACTGTGAGATCTGCGGTCTATCGTATGAGTCCAGGAAAAAAAATGCCCTTTTATTATCTTTTTTTTTTAATATCGTTTTTTTAAATATTAAAATAAAATCCAATATATTTTTAGACGAAAATTAAAAGACTAGAATTGTAATAAACGAGGTCCTTTTTCATATTTTTTTTTAAATACTCCTTTATATTGTATTACAACTTGAATTTATTTATGATCAACATTGATTAGAATTATATTGTATTTGATGTAGAGAAATTATTCATGTCTCATAGTCTTGGCTAAACAAGCTGTTAAATGTGGCATTTCTATTTTTGTCTCGACAGGAGACATCTATTGGTAGATATTTATTCATATCTCGACAGACATACTTATATCGGATGATATTTTTATTCATGTCTCGGCAGGGGATATTTCTCGGTGAATATCTATTCATGTCTTGGCAGACATACTTATCTCGGATGATATTTCTATTCATATATCGGCAGAGGACATCTCTCAGCAGATGTCTATTCATATCTCAGCAGATATACTTATCTCATATGGCATTTCTACTTAT
>JBAMHZ010000056.1:4608770-4625215 GCA_037177395.1 Alpinia galanga | reverse complement strand
CTTGGAATTTAATCTTGAATGACTTATTTGGCATTCATCAAATAAACAAGAGGATACCTAAAGTGATACAACGATTATCTAATTTTCATCAAGTGGTACTTGATGTGACCCCTTAAACACTTAAATAACAATAGGATACCTAAAGTGATACAATAAATACCTAATTTTTATCAAGTGATACTTGTTATGGCCCTTTGACTACTCAAATTCGGTTAAAAAACTACACTTGGAATTTAATCTTGAATGACTTATTTGGCATTCATCAAATAAACAAGAGGATACCTAAAGTGATACAACGATTACCTAATTTTTATCAAGTGGTACTTGATGTGACCACTTAAACACTCAAATAATAATAGGATACCTAATTTATATCAAATTATACTTTCTGTTGCCATTTAAATACTCAAATACATCAAAAAGTACCTATTGTGGTTATGGTGATAATATTCATTAGTATTCATTTACAATACTTATTGGTATTCAGTAAATAACATGGGGATACGTAATTTGATATCGTACTTATTTGTATTCATCGATAATACTTATTGGTAATCATCCACAATACGTAATTCGATATCATACTTATGAGTATTCATTTATAATACTCGTTAGTATTCATTCACAATATTTATTAGTATTCATTAGATAACTTGAGGATACTTAATTCGATATCATGCTTATTTGTATTCATCCATAATACTTATCAGTAATGATCCATTATACCTATCAGTATTCTCTCACTATACTTATGAGTATTTATTTATAATACTCATTAGTATTCATTCACAATGCTTATTAGTATTCATTAGATAACGTCCATTAGCCTCACGCCTTCTAGCCTCCCGAAGCCTTATAGCCACCTCCATCAGCCTCACGCCTCCCGGATCCCTCGAGTCCACTACTCTTCATCCATTGCGCTAGCCTTATAGCCACCTCCATCAGCCTCACGCCTCCCGCATCCCACCAATTAGCCGAGTACGGAGTGACTTGGCCGAGTACCTTGAGGAACACAACTCCTGTAGTCAATGGATACTTATTTTGGCTCATTAAATACCCTGATTCAATTATTGCGTGTGTGGTTCATGAAATAAAAATATGATACCTAAATACGTACAATAAATACTAATATTAGTTAATAGATACTTGTTTTAGCCCATTAAATACCAAACTTCGATTATTTGGGATTGTAAAAAAATTTATTTTGAAGTTAATATGGAGTGACTTTTGTTTGTGGGATTCGTGAAATAAAAATATGATACCTAAATATTAGTCAACCGATACTTGTTTTGACCCCTTAAATATACTTTGAAGTTAATATTAGTGGCTTTTGTTTGACATTCGTGAAGTAAAAATATGATACCTAAATTGTTAAAAATGATACCTAATTTTAATCAATGGGTACTTGGCTGAGTACCAGCTACCCTTGGCTGAGTACCTCAGCCACTAGCCGAGTACCATCAACCACATTCACAGTCGAGTCACCCATCTTGACTCACCTCTACTTTCGTACTCGGCATCTCCAAATACGATCTCCTCGTACTCGGATCTTGTGTTCTCGTACTCGGAAAGATGATTTCCTATCTTCTCACCAAGTTTCAGAGTCTAAGGTGACTTGGCCGAGTACCTTTTAGACCACTAAATTGCCTAGGCGCAACTCTACGCATATCAGTCGAGGTGCCACTTCGACTGCCTCTCATGTTTGTACTCGGCATTTCCAAATTCGAGCTCCTCGTACTCGGATCTTATCCTCTCGTAATCGGCAAGATGATTTCCTATCTTCCCACCAAATTTCAGGGCATAAGGAGCCTTAGCCGAGTACCAAAATAGCACCAATGCAATTCTGCGCGTATCAGTCGAGGTGCCGCCTCGACTGCCTTGCACGTTTGTACTCGACATTTCCAAATGCGACTCTCTTGTACTCGGATCTTGGGTTCCCGTACTCGGCAAGAAGATTTCTTATCTTCCTACCAAGTTTCAGACTCTAAGGTGACTTACCCGAGTACCTAATGTTAGTCAATCGTGAAATAAAAATATGAAGTGACTTTTGTTTGTGGCATTCGTGAAATAAAAATATGATACTGAAATAGGCACAACAAGTACCTAATGTTAGTCAATCGGTACTTATTTTGGCTCCTTACATATACTTTGAAGTTAATATTAGTGACTTTTATTTGTGACATTCATGAAGTAAAAATATGATACCGAAATTGATACAAAAAATACATAATTTGAGTCAATATGTACTTGTTGCATAGTAAACAAATTTAATCTTGTAATTTGATACAAAGTGTTGACCTACAAAAAAATTTGACATGATCTCAACGCACGAGTAACATACCATCACTACAAAAATGGGGAAAAAAAAGGGCAAGGCTAATACCATAAATCCAACACTCAAATGCCAATTCATACATCAAACATGAAATTATCATCCCACCAAAATACTGTTCCACATATTCATATATCCCCATCATCACCAAAACATAACAACTATCAGACAAAATCGCCGAAGCACTGACAACGCACTGATAAATCATTTCAATCCTTTGAACAAGCCTCGTTTATCAGACAAAATTGCTGAAGCAATCCGAGCTCTATACCCTTCGATTGATGTGTCCCATTCTTCTTTCCAAAATGTCGGGTTATCTCGGGCAAAGCATTCACCCCATAGACAAACATAAACACCACAATTCAAATCACTTCCTTGTTGCCGACTCTTTACAGCAATCACTTCACCTTTGCCAATATCACATTGTTCCACATTCCAAAGATATCTCGACAAAAATTTTGCCTACACAACCAATTCAAACAATCATATTTATCAAATCAATCATAAAAGATGTGTACAAAATTTAAAAAAATAAAAGTAACTTATTTTTTATCCAACTTACAAATTTCTTCGCTGCACCTTTGTAAATAGAACCACTAATAGAATTTTTCAACGTGAAAGATTTTTCACTTGGAGTATACACGAGCAAGAACCAATGTGCTTTGTAATGCATAGGGAAAAGTAGGTGTTTACAGCGTTCTAGGAGCTCTTTCTTTAGCTCTGACAGTTTGACCAATGAACTCTTGGTCAACTTTGATAAAAATACTAAAAAATTGTTATCTGTAATCCTCTTTTGCTTGGTATTTTCGAGCATAGTAATCACGTCATTCTATAAAAATTCAAAAAATAATCGTTAACTATCACTATGATGACAATATAAATCAAATACTATTAACAGTATGTACCGGGACATTGGTAGACATGCAATATATTTCATGCCCATAGTTATGCTCTTTGTTGCTCAAAAAATTGAAATAGGCATGAATGAGGTCAGATCGTAGTTCGGTGCCAAACAAACACTGCAATAACTCGTGTCCATACAATAATACGTCATCATCTTGCCAGACTACACCACTACAAAGCCAAAATACCAAACTTAGCAACTCAAAAAAACATAAAATAGCAAAATAAGATTTCAAAAAAATTAAAATAATATAAGATATTTTTACCCCAAAATATCCCCGCAGATGTACTTCTCAATAATATTTTTTTCTTCCATTGATATTTGATCATGCCCATGAAAGTCTACTCTTCCTCGGAACTCCTGTAGAGATTCCTCTACAGCACTAGCAGCAATATCTTTAACATCTATACTCATATCATCCTATATAGAAACAACAGAATATAGAAATACAAAATTCAATCAAAAAATTAAACACTACAACACTCGTCAAATATATAAAATATATGCAGGTATTGTAAAAAATATTTACTAAAACTACCTCATCCACGACTTGGTCCAAATGTCGCTTACTCTTTCGCTTTGGGGCAGTACTGGGGGGTGTCATATAGTCCGGATCTTTCTTTTTTTTCAATCTATCAGTTCTTCTCTGAACAGTCTTCACAATAGATGATTTTGGATTATAAATAACCATCTCTTTCCCTTTTTCGATGTTGCTACCTATGTGATCATTGTCTCCAGCATTTGTGTTCATTTGCACTTCATCCACAACCACTTTGAAAAAACTCTCCAACTTAACTTTGTCGTCTGTGTTCATTGGCACTTTGTCGTCAACCACTTCGTTCAAACTTTCAACACTAGGATCAGCATCCACATCCACATCTTGCTCGGTATGACCTTCATCATGCATATGTGGGGCATCCTTAAAGCCATATCGGGTTGCATCCTCTTCAACCACTTTATTTTTTTCCTTCAACACTTTAATCTCATTCTCAAGCCTTTTTATGTGATCCAACAATTCTGAATCACCGAATCGAGAATCAACCTGGAAATAGAAGTGTTAATTAAGCATGCTAATTGGTTGAATATAATAGACTCTTAATAAATTTGTTATCTTGAATTAAAAATTGTTACCTCACCAAACCTCTCTATATCATCAACAAGTACTTTTTCCTCCTGGAATGGTTTGATTGGTACAATCTAAAAGCAAAAAAGATAAATTTTTAGTTCAATAACACATTTAAACCAAATTATACAATGATAAAGATTAAATTGCGCCAACCTTGTTTGACCTCACCGCCATTAATGCAGCCTCTGCACCTTTAGGATTAACGGGAATTTTGCTCTCTCCCCACTTGAATAATCGAGGAAAGCAATGTAAAACACGAGGTTGACCAAGCATAGGAACTCTTTCATAAACCCAACCCTATACAAATATAATGATTAGCATTTACTCACTCAACAAATAACATATATATGCTAGAAAAAAATACCATCAGTCCAACTATGCAACCTCCCATATATGTTTTCTCCTTTTTGTCCACTTTGGAGTATCCAAGATGGTCTTCAATTTCAGCACGCAAAAATCTAAAAGCTGCATCTCCCCAACCATACTCAAAAAATGTTTCCAAATTGTCCAAGTATGGGAAAATAAAACTAGGTGTACCAAAATTGCTAATAGGAAATATAACACAATTAAAAAGTAGCAAAATAAAAAACCTAACAAAATCATCAATTTCTAAATCATTGTCTGCCAACACAAATAACTTCTCTATGATGACATTTCTCTTAACACATTTCATCCCCTTGAAATGTCGCTCAAGGAAGTTAGAACCCAATTTCAAATCGATGTTAACCGGTTGACCAACGCTAGGTAAACCTATAACGATCGAGAACTCCCTAGAAGTGAATGGCACCATGATATTGCTTCCAAAACAAAAGCTGCACGTCTCTACTTCAAAGCGTTTAAGCATTGCATAAACTCTTGAGGTGCTTATAGAAAGCTTTTGAATCTTCAACCAAGGTGCAAGAGGTGAAGCCTCAATCTTCTTTAATTGTAGTTCACCCAGTTTGGGAACCAATTGCTTCATGACTGACATAAATTTTATTGGAGAACACCTTGAGTAACCTTCTTTTCCACTTGGTCCAACATCTCCATCATTATCATCCGTGTGTTTTTTAGTCCTTGTCATTTCTAATTCATAAAAAACTTAATTAGCAATGATTTCAATAAATATTTCCACAAAATAAGTTAATAAGAAACATAATGTAACATATTAATCTACGTAATACATTAAGCAATATAGGGCAAAATCAGTACCATAATAAGTATCGATTGACGAAGGCCACAAACATAAGCCACTTAATATTAACTTTCAAATAATTTTTTTGACATTCCCAAATAATCGAATTTTGGTATTTAAATGGCCAAAACAAGTATCTATTGACTAACATTAGGTACTTTTTCTACCAATTTAGGTATCATTATTTTATTTCACGAATAACACAAATAATAATCGAATCAGGGTATTTAATGAGCCAAAACAAGTACCTGTTGACTCACATTATGTACAAAATCTTTTGTAACAATTTAGGTATCATATTTTTTACTTCATGAACGTCAAACAAAAGCCACTAATATTAACTTCAAAGTATAATTTCTTTACATCCCTAAAAATCGAATCAGAATATTTTAGACACAAAATCAAATACCTGTTGACTCAAATTAGATACTCTTTATACCAATAAAAAAAATTTATGTAATTATCACAAAAAAATTTACCCAAAATTGTATGTAATCAAGTATATTTACCCTGTTCAATCTTTTTTGCTCAACTGGTCGAATATATTCGTTGTTCTCGCTTGCTCGATGCTCTCCTTTCTCGCTCCTATCGCGTTTGCTTGCTGTCGTAGGTCGCTAGTGGTCGAGATAAGGGAGGCAATGGTTTTCAAGGGGGCGAGCAAACGGTTTGGTCAAGTGGGGGATGAGCCGAGGGTTTAGGGTTCCCGTTGGGGGGGGGGAGGGAAGACGATGGCTTTGTTGGGAAGAAAATCGCTGCTATCACATTTGCTTGCTGCTGTAGGTCGCTAGTGGTCAAGGTAGGAGAGCCGATGGTTTTCAAGGGCGCAAGTAAATGGTTTGGTCGGGATCAACCGAGGGTTTCCGTTGGGGGGAGGGAAGACGATGGTTTTTTTGGAGAAATTGTCTGTTAAAGTTTTAAAATATAATATGCCTAAAAGGGTAGTAAAGGAAAATTACCTTGTGAAGGGAGTTAAAACTAAGATTGAGATGTTGTCAGGTATTAAATCCTAAAATATTTTACATAGGGACTGAATCCTAAGTTAAACATGGGCAAAGGGATTTAACTCGAATTTACCTTTGAAATAACATGCAATATGTGAAATTAAACCTCTCTGCCTTGAATATCGCATTTGTAGGCGATGCATGAAATTTAATTATTTTATCTATTTTGGTAAATTATCATTATTTTCTTAAAAAAAATAAAATAAATTTATATTAAATATCGCATTGAATGAAAATTAATGAATGGCTGGCAATAAAAGTCAGTGTCTGGTCCTTCCCCATTAATACTGGCAGACATGTGCGGGGGGCTCTTCACGCCTTTAGTGCCTTGCTGCTGATATCTGTCCACGTGGGCGGTGGATACGCTCCAAACTCCTTTATAAAAAAGGCAGCAGTCTCATCCCTCCTCCAGCAAAAGGCAGAGAGAAGGAGAGGAGGAGGAAGAAGAAGAAGAAGAAGAAGAAAGAAAGAATGTCTTGCTGCGGAGGCAACTGCGGCTGCGGGTCCGGATGCAAATGCGGCAGCGGATGCGGAGGGTATTCGAATTCGAAATCCACTTTCCCATGTTCACTTCCTTCCCCCTCTGTTTTACGTGTTTTTAGTTCCGTAGGTGCAAAATGTATCCTGGATTGAGCGAAGAGAAGAGTACTACCACTCGAACCGTGATCATGGGGCTTGCTCCTGCTTCTGTTCCTGCAAAGGGGTAGAATTTCAAGACTTATATAGGCCATAAAAGGAATCTGAAGTGTTCTGCGGCTAATGCATCTTGTTGAAACGTGTGCAGGGAGTTTGAGGAAGGCGCAACTGCAGGATCCGAGAACGGAGGGTGCAAGTGCGGATCCAACTGCACCTGCGACCCCTGCAACTGCAAGTGAAAGCTGAGCCATGGCCTTGGAGAGGAGGGAGTTTGGTTGCTTGTAGTGTGTGTCCAACTGAAGAAGAAGAACACTATTTCTTCTAGTAGTACAACTAAAATAAGAGTAAGAGTTGTCTCTCTTTGAATTCCTCTCCATGGATGGCTACTAGTTGTGAGTGTTGTGTGTGTTGCTGTGTTTGGCAGTGTAGTAACTGTGTCATCCTGTTCTATGTGACAGAGATTTCTGTTTGCAGTGCGCTGAAAACACTTTGAAGAATGAAGTGCCATGCTCTCGATCATCATTTGTCATCCAAGCTTTCCTCTATACGATCCATATTAAATGTTTTTGAAGAAAATTTATATTATCTGATGTTGCCCTGTCGCTCTCACTGTCCCCTGCTGCTATTTCACTTTGCTTTGCTTCTGCTTGCCGTGCTGTAAATGTCGTCCTCTGCTTTATTGGGAGTCGTTGGCTGGGGTGGTGGTGTCTTGTCTCCATCTGTTCTTCAATAGTTCTGTCATATTTGTTATTGAAATTATTATTATTTTAAATCTAGCGTTAAATGATAATTTATTTTTCTATTAATTCAATTTTGTAGAAATGATTTGAGAAAAAAAATAAGATTTAAAGATTCAAACATTGTATGATATGAATCTCAACTAACTATAGAGAATTATTGATATTGTTGGGGGCCTTAAATTTCACATGGACAATGTGCCCATGGTTGGCCCAATTAGATGTTATTGGGCTGTTGAAACTCATCGCCCAATTTAGAATTTTCATATAAATAATAATATTTTTATTTTGGTATTTCAGGTCTTCGAATTAGATTCGGTGCATGATTGAGTGGTAAAACGAATAAATTTAAAGATTAATTAAATAAAATGGAAACATCTGAATTATTAAAAACCTAAAAATTTATTAAAATAATAAACTATTTTTTTATATTTAAAATAACTAAAAGCGATTGATATGCGGCCATAAAAGATATAAATGCATGTTCTTATCAATCAAGGCTAGCTCACATGGCAAACATGCGGAATCATTTATATAATTTTATAATAAAAAAGGACTTGAATTATTTTGATCCGTACATTTCACTTGCGTCCACCACCAGACAAGGCCTTCAAGATTCGTGCCGGGTCCGATGGATTAATTAATGATAAGCGACGAGGCGCGGCGGCTGTGCAGTGTCACTTCCACGTGAGCGAGGAGACATGGAGCGGGCGGGGGGCCACCACCTACTCAACCTCATACGTCGCCCAATCACGAGACCGGTAATCCATTTAACTAATTTGTCCACATCTTATTTATATTTTCTCAGAAAGGATTGAGAATTATTAATTATCGAAAAATTGGCCTTTTATTTATGAAATGCTCGAAAAGCTTTTATATATTTTTGGATTTTTTTTAAAATATACAAATATACTGTCGGTGGATACTCGATGGAACTCCCGGCCGTTTACTTGACGCGACGCTCGTGCCTTGACCGGCGTGTGGCCACGCCACGCGTCGCGCATCGGATAAGCCTTCCGTTGCAGCGGATCCGGCCGGCCGGACCACGCCACGCCGCGTGTCCTCAGCCGCCGCGTCATGCGATCGATCCGCCACGTGATATCTCCGCCTCGCTTGCCGGCTGTCAAACAAGAGGCTGACGGACGGGATGCGACCACGTAGCCAGAACCACGTCCCGATGAGATTTTAATTGGATTATTTGATAATTTTAATTTTGGGAAAAATAATTTCACCTCGACGGGGAAGAGTTGCCTTTAAGGAAGGGAAGTAATAAATTATACCGCAGGCGACGAGCGGAGGAAGGTGGACCAAAAGCCGCAACAGGGAGTCCACACTACACTCTTTCTCATGACCACTGCCTCGCTTTCCAACGCCTTCCGCTTCGCCTTTTGCGCTGGGCTCGGGGTCACTGGCTCTCCCACCATCGCTCACTAGGGTTACGATAAGGTCAGCTTTCGCCCCTTCCTGTTCCTCTGCTGGTTTCCTTTGTGGATTGATCTCATTGCGTTTGTCGATCTGTCTGTTCTACCCGTTTACATACACTTTTTTTTCTTTCTTTGATCGAGAAAAAGTTGCCTCCTTTCGACCTTTCTTGGACTTTTTAGTGCTGGATTACAGGGATTCAAGCATGTGTAGGTGTTTGTTTTGTGTTGTTTAGTCTAAAATGTTCTTCCTGGCTCATTTTGTTTTGTTTGTGTAAACGCAAAGGTTGGACTTTTGATGTATGCGTTCTGATTTCGTTTTATTCTTTCTTTCCTTTGGTCAGTTCGTTATCAATGTCGAAGATCTGATTAGAGAAGTGCCGAGGGGGGATTTATATTAGGTTATCTTCGTGTTTGAACTGTGATAGCTGTTAATTCGGTGAAATATGGAAGTGTAGCAGAACTCTGATTCAATGGTTATGGATTCTGGACTCCGTGAGCTGTCTGGCATGATGAGCGGATTGTGCTACGATGATTCTCATTTGGATCAAAATAATTTCCGAGCTCTAGAGTTAGGAGAATCCCAAACAACTATAAGTCATAGCAATTACGTTGGTTTTCTGCAATTCTCCTCTGGGATCAGCCAAATTAGCAATCCCACGTATAATGTTTGTGAAAGCTCCGAGTGTGACAGCACAGAGGATGGTGACATCTTCTACTCTGATATGGCACTCAACTACATCAGCCGGATGCTTATGGAGGAGGATATAGACGAAAAAGTTAGCTTGCACAAGGAAGAGTCAGCCATTCGAGCTGCTGCGAAGCCGTTCTATGATATACTCGGCCAGAAGTACCCACCATCTCCGAATCGACCGCAGCTTGATATCGGCCAAATTTCTGCCAGCGCCAATGGCAGAGGCAATGATCGGTTTGAGAGTTTTTACAGTGGTAGCAGCAGCGGGATTGTGGACAGTAGCTCTGTAAGTGACTCCTCAGATTACCAACAGTCTAGTGCTCACCCCGGATCTCTTGATTATTCTCCTCGGACTCCATCAAGCTCTTCTAACAGGTTAATTAGTTTTGAGGATCGCTTTAATCATGCTGCTTTATCTCCTAGTATGTTTTTTCAAAGCACTTCAGCTTGGCATTTCAAGAGAGGAGTTGAAGAGGCACAAAAGTTTCTCCCTAGCAATGATAAGTTGGGAATCAGCTTACAATCTAATGGTGGCTCAGCATCTCGAATGCCAACAAGAGATGGAAGGCTGTTCGACCTCAAGGAAGAGGCAGAGGAGAAGGACCCTTTGACCAATAGTTCTAGAGTTCGTAAGAGTACAAACAGAGAGGACTTGGATTTGGTAGAGGGCAGGAGCAGTAAGCAGTCGGCTGTATTCTCTGAAGGGGAGGTTAGGTCAGAAATTTTTGATATGATATTGCTAGGCTGCGGTGATAAATGCTCTAAGAAGATATCTGATTTGCGCGAGGCAATGCAGAATGAAGCAAGTAAAAATGCCCAGAATGGTTTGACAAAAGCTTCAATTGGTGGCAAGTCGCGAGGAAAGAAACATACAAAGAAAGAGGTAGTGGATCTCAGAACTCTTCTGATTCTCTGCGCTCAAGCAGTGGCAGCTGATGACCGACGAACTGCTCATGAGTTATTGAAGCAAATCAGACAGCATTCTTCTCCAACTGGTGATGGATCACAAAGGCTGGCACAATTTTTTGCAGATGGTCTTGAAGCTCGTCTGGCAGGCACTGGAAGTCAGATTTACAAGGCTCTAGTTGCTAAAAGGGCGACCGCAACTGATGTGTTGAAGGCTTATCATTTGTATCTCGCAGCTTGTCCCTTCAAGAGAATCTCACACTTTTTCTCCAACCAGACAATACTCGATCTGGCACAGAATGCCTCGAAGGTGCACATCATTGATTTTGGCATCTATTTCGGGTTTCAGTGGCCTTGTCTTATCCAACGTCTATCAGCTAGGGAAGGCGGTGCACCTAAACTGCGGATCACAGGTATTGATGTACCCCAACCAGGCTTCCGTCCCACAGAGCGAATTGAAGAAACAGGTAGGAGACTGGCAGATTATGCGAAAAGTTTTAATGTTCCTTTCGAGTATCAGGTCATTGCTTCTAGATGGGAAGCCATTCGAGCAGAGGATCTACACATTGCTGAAGATGAGGTGGTGGCTGTCAATTGTCTGTACCGCTTCAGGAATCTCATCGATGAGACTGTAGTTGTAGACAGCCCCAGGAATAGGGTTCTCAACACGATACGGAAGATGAACCCTGATGTTTTCGTCCATGGAGTAGTGAATGGATCCTACAGTGCCCCATTCTTCGTGACTAGATTCCGTGAGGCATTGTTCCACTACTCCGCTTTGTTCGACATGCTTGAAGCTAATGTGCCACGAGATGACGATCAGAGGTCATTGATTGAGAGGGATCTCTTCGGACGTGAGGCTCTTAATGTTATAGCATGTGAGGGCTCAGAAAGGGTTGAGAGGCCGGAGACTTACAAGCAGTGGCAGGTCAGGAATATCCGGGCTGGGTTCGAGCAGCGCCCTCTGAACCCAGACATAATGAAGAAAGCAAAGGACAAGGTGAAAGGCAGCTACCACAAGGACTTTGTCATTGATGAAGATAACGGATGGCTAATACAGGGATGGAAGGGAAGGATCATTTATGCGATATCGGCATGGAAGCCCAAGGGAGCATAGCAACATTTTTTGAGATTTCTATCAAGTTGCAGTTGCAAGCTGAGCAAGACAAATTCCTTCCTGATTCATTTCGACTAAATCCTGATGAGGTAATTCATTGTAACTCAGATTATGTTCCTCCTCTATTTCTTTAACATTATGTTATTTCATGGCTACAGTTGATGCAAATCAATGGATACCAAAGATAAATCTTAGCTGACAAAGAAGGCATCAAACACTTTCGGTTGCAAAAGAAGGCTTGGTTGTTCCTGATGGTGAGTTCTTCCATCTACTTTTTTTTCTACATGCAAAGAACATGCCGAGTGTGTAATAGGATGGCTCGCTCATGCTTCATGGTTTCAGAAATCAACTGAAAATGGAGGTTTCTAAACAGTTTTTGCCATGATCTTGGTTGTTCCTGACCACTGTGTATTTTTATATGTACTCTTTGTGCAGTGGAACCTCCATTGCCCATGCTGATGAAGCATGTCAATGGGCCTGTTCTTTTGCTTGATCTTCTGTTTTACATGGCGATGAACAATAAACTCTATTCTATTGCTGCTAAACGTAGACATACTCAGAATTATGAGAAACAATGAAAAAAAATATTAAAATGGATTACTTAAACTAATACGAAACAAAAACAGTGCAATTAATTGCATGAGAGTCCAAAGAATGAGAAGAAATTGTAAACTGCCCGGCGAATTCTTCCTCTCGCCGGCGTTGCAGGCCGTGGTTCTCTCATGGATGAGCTGTTGTTGAATGCCTCATCCATCTCTGGGGATGCTGCGGGAAGCTGCTGCTCTGCTGCTCGCCTACCCCCTGAGAACCTCCCCACGGCGAACCCTCCGCCGGGTAGCATCCATATCGTGAGCCCCACCGTCTCCTCCTCCTCGCTCCCGGCGGTGGCTGTCGGCTCATCGTCTTTCACCGCTAGCATCTCATGGCGGCAGACAGGACAGGAGTTGTGGAGCGACAGCCATGGCAAGATGCAATCTTGATGGTAGATGTGTTTGCAGGGCATCTCCCGGGCCTTCGTCCCGAGCTCGAAGGGATCCATGCAGATGGCGCAATGGCACTCGTTGGCGATGTGTTCGGCGACGATATCCACGGTGGGCATCGACTCAATGGCGGCCTTCGATGCCGGGGGGTTGTCGCACCCCCTAGCACGGCCGAGTCCGGCGAGATCGATCTGTGCGATATGGTCGAGCAGACGGTTGAAGCCGGAGCGCATCAGGCGGTCCGTGATAGTTTCCGGCAACGGGCGGAGACCGGACCCGGTGCCGTCGTCGTGATACAGCTCGAAACTGGTGCCGTCGCGAGACGGGCCGCGGAGGAGGATCACCGGGTTCAAGGGCGAACGGCCGCTGGCGAAGGTTCTTCGATGGCGGCGGCGGTGGTGATCGGAAGACTGATGAAAGCGGTCGGCGGCCAGGGTTCCAACGCTGCTGGCCTCGAGAGAGTCAGGTGATGATGCGGTGGCGTGTCGGTGGCGACGGCGATGGCGGCTCTCTGCGCGAGAGTGAAAGTCGATCAGCTCGAGGAAGCCGGCGTCGCAGTCGGGGCAGACGATGGCATCCTGCGGCTGCAACAGGACGAGGCGACTACAGCGGTAGCACCAGTAAGAAGATGGCGTCGCCATGGAAGAAGGCATCAAATAAGCTAAAGCGAAATAACTCAGATTTTTCCTCCAAATTCGGAACCAAAATCCTAAAAATTCGATCCTTCAGACAAATCCCTCCCTTGATTCAACGAATCACACGATCTACCAACCCAAAATCCAAACTTTCAATTTCCAGAACAATATCCACCAAGTTCCTGACCGATTCGCGATCTGAATCTTCGACGTCAGAGACCACGCCCGAATCGGGTGGAGATCAGTGGCGGCAGCGGCAGCGGCTGCGGAGGAGGAGACCGACTTAATTCGGGGATTTGCAGAAAGAAATTGATGGTTTTATAACCCACTCCATCGGCGAAGCATCGATTGCCGGAGGGGAGCCGCCAACCGCGTTGGATTCTTTCAACTGCAGATCGCGTATGAACGTGAGACTTGACTTAAATTGACGCCGTCAAGTTTGTCACCTTGACTTGTTAGCACACGTTAACCATTTTATATCCATTTTCTTAAAAATAAAAAACATTTTTAAAAAACATTTTGAATTTTTAAAATAAAAAAATTAACTACACGAGTCGATTGGTTTTGACGAGAAAATTCATGAATTTATTCAACGACTTTAACAAGTCAAACTTAATGGTCTCTTCTTCAAAGGATTTGGATAACGACCAGTTACTAAAATGGCCCCCACTTATTTATTTCGGACTGTGCATAGTGACATAGCGTTTGTAAATTGGCTTGAGGGTTTCGGGTTAGCTGATTCGGTTTTTACATGTAAATTTGGATCCGGAATGTTTGTTGGGCCGGGCTTTCCCAATTGATCTCCGTCTCAATTTTGAGCTAAGATCATCGCGATTTGGGTCAAACCCTAAACCATTCGACGTCCTTCCAGAGATTTCGAGAAGGGACGGTCGGTTCTCGAGCTCTCCTGCCATTTGGCGCAGCGATAAAAGGAGGCTTTGATATCGGTTCAGAGGAAGTATTTTGATTTCATTTTGTGCGAGATCGTACTAAGATTTTGCGCTTTAATCTGTTTCCTGCGTCGAGAGGGGGAATCATGGCGGGCGACGGCGTGAAGTGGGACGGATTGCTTAAGTGGAGCCTCTCGCACGCGGATGGGACGCGCCCTGCTAGAAACTTGAGGTATTCATCGTTTTCTTCGAGTTAATCCTTCTTCGATTTGCAAAGACTTACATTTTAGAATTGGATTTTGATCATCCGGGAGATCCTTGATATATATCTATCTGTATAGGAAAGGTTTTGATGCATGATATTAAAACATCCTTTTCCTTTGGCATAAAGTTGATTAATTTTGTCTTCAATAATGATTTCGTACTGTTTCCATAATTTGTCAGTGAGGAGGATAGGAAGTGGTTCATGGAAGCCATGCAAGCGCAGACCGTCGACGTAGTTAAAAGGATGAAAGAAATTACCCTTGTCATGAAAACCCCGACGGATGTTCTAGAGGCTCAAGGAATCAAGCCGTATGATATAGTAGGTAAGCTTTGGGAGCATCTTGTATTTTAACAAAGCTATGATGCAAACTGCATGCGATTCGATAGCCAAAAAAAATCTTCACGTAGTTTTTTGTAAGGTGAAACCAGCAAGTTATGGATTTAAAGCCGATCCTTTTGCATTTTTTACCTGCTAATCTGGCATTCTCGCTTCCGCTTGGTCCAGAGGAACCGTTGGATTTTCAGGGCATTGGCCTGTATCTTCCAAAGGGATAATTTTTTTCTATTTTCCATTACAAAGTTTAATATTTTATCTGTGTCATTTTTGCCCTACAAATCTTCAATAACTAGACTAAAGCCATCCATGTTATTTCTAAATGGCTTTCCTGTTGATGTTTGTTCTCATGTTATGGCTCTTTTTTCTTCTATTTTCTTGTGACGCAACCAAAAATGTGTTGAGAACTTGAGATCCCCAACGCTTAAATGACGTTGAAAACAAATGATGAACAGCCACAGAGAATTTAACATGGGTTTGGCCTAATTAAGCTTAGTGAAGAGAATGAATAAATAAGAAGTAAACAAAATACAGTGTCATAATCACATGCTCAGTTGCTCACCCTCCTTGGTTGTACGTAATCTAGATCTCATCTGATACTCATCCAATTTCTCTATTTATAGATTCCAGGCAAACTGAAGCATCATCTTTAACTATTAAGTGGATTGATTTTCTTATCAAACTAGGCAAGATTTTGTTAGCATATACTTTTTATATGTTTGAGCAATTAATTGAAACGTATCAGGAGCAAAAGCAAGACTTACATATGGTATTTATTGACTTAGAAAAAACTTATGATAGAGTCCCTAGAGAAATTATATGAAGAACTCTAGAAAAGAGAGGTGTTAGTGTAGCATATATTAAACTAATTAAGAATATGTACAAAGATGTAATGACTAGAGTGAAGATTTCAAGCGGATTAACTGAAGCATTTCCAATAAAGATAAGGTTACATTAAAGATCAGCTCTAAATTCCTATTTTTTTACACTACTTATAGATGAACTCATTGGACACATTCAAGAAACAGTACCATGGTGTATGTTGTTTACAGATGATATTGTTATGCTAGATGAGATATGTAAAGGAGTAAATGCTAAATTAGAATCTTAGTGGGAAACACTAGAAGTGAAAGGTTTTAGGTTTAGTAGAGTAAAGACAGAATATATGGAGTTTAAGTTTAGTAATATTAGATATAATGAGACAAGTGTTAAGATAGGAAATGACAAATTATCTGGAATTGAGCGCTTTAAATATTTAGGATCATTTTTATAAGACATAGAGGAATTGAGAGAG
>JBAMHZ010000056.1:4563392-4579694 GCA_037177395.1 Alpinia galanga | reverse complement strand
GGCCATTTAATTCCAGATTAAATCTCAGTTAAGCTGAGCTAAGTAGACCAAATGAGCAAACACATTCTATGAACTATATATACAGTCTATAACCGTGTTCCATGAGATTGGACTATTCTCATCGATTAAACGTTTATTTTTTATTTATGTATGTAAATTGTACTTTAAATTTATTGATTAATAAATCATAATACCGTCATCTATCTAATATTAACAGTAATATTCATTGGATACGTTTTTCATACTGTCAAAACCTGCATACCAAACCGCCCACCCAATTAACAAAGTGGCACTTACGCGGTTTCTTCAGTTTGTCATTAATGACTTTTTGGTGGCAGATGAATTCCCTCTTTGAATTGTTTGGCTCGATAATTAGCTTATCAATGGCCGGTAATAGCAAGCATATATGCTGCATGCTTCTGTTGGACGAGTCATACTAGCTTAATTACACATTTACACTACTGTTCTCTTTTAATTGATGTCGAACAAGGCCTAGCTAGTTAAGAATCTAGCTAGGTTCCGGGTTTCTTTTGTATTAATTAATAGTGAATCGTGTTTCATATGTTACATCTGCAACATCCTCGATCGAATGTTGATTGGATTTTCTTTGAATTCACACGCAATTAATTAGATGTGGAATTTTACTTCAGAAGCCCCCAGCATCGTTGAGGAACCTGTTGGAGTTTCAAACATCATTGAAGTATGTGGACCTTGCAATAATCCATATTTTTCTTGCTAGTTTGTCAGTCTACTTCATATGGGTGTATGTATCCCTATTAATTTAAGGTCGACTATTGGTATTACTAAGATCCTAATATTTTATTAGAGTGGACAATATTTCATTATTGTTTTAGAGCAATTGCAGACACTGCAACAGAATATGTTATATCAAGCTTCTTAGTTTCATGTTAATATAAATAGAGCACACAAAGAAGAACAAACATACTAGAGAAAATTAAGGAAGAAGGGAAACAGGGGTACCTTGGAGAGAATGGGAGATAAGAAACCCTGAACTTTACTTTGACTTCGTGAATTTCGATCCTGAGTATAGGAGAATCTACGTACGTACAGATCGGCTTGTCTTTATCAAACCTCCACTTTTTTGTCTTCTTTTTTGCTCCCTATATATATATATTTTATTGAGTTATTCTACTTGGCGTTTCTTCTGTAGATCAAAGGAAGGCATGCGGAAGCTCGATACCAATTAAGCATAACCAGTTGCTAGTGGAGCTCCTCCAACCAGGCTGCTGATACCTTCAAGAAGAAATCTTCTCCGGCCATTGTGGATGGATTTTCAGTGTCGATGACTGAGCAGCAGGTACTCAGTTTCTCATTGTAAACGTTTCATTTCACCCTCTGATACAAAGTGTGGTCTCAGGCAGCCACCCTTAGATCAGCTGAAGAAGTGACGGTGGTCGAGAAGAACCAAGAGCTTCATTTCTGCATTAATCTGATAAGCTAATTAGTTCTAGATCCTGTCAGTGGTAAACTCTGTGGGAAGCTTGATTTCTTAATTTGTGTCTCCAAAAACCTAGTATAATTATAAGAAGAACGCAAACAGTCATTATATGACCTTTCTTTTGATACAAAATTAAATAAATAAATTTATAGCTCATTAATATAAGTAAATAAAAAATTGTAATTATTTCCATGAAATTTAGTGTTGTTTTTTTTTTTTTTTAACAAACTGACATAATAATTGGTTTCTATTTTTATTTTCTGGGTCTTTCATTGACCGGGTTTGTTTTAATTTAAAGTCGATGACCCACGGGTTCAACCCAGTTGTCCGGTTGATACGGATAGGCTCGACCTGCACGAGGTTTGTTCTGGAGCAGGCGTGGAGTACGGAACCCCTAATCGATAACAATATTATTATTATTATTATTTAAGGATTTTCTCTTATTGTTTTCTAGCAATTTGTTTGTATATTAATATTGAAAATTAATTAGTAGAATACTTTTTTACTTTAAAATAATACTTTCCGCTCTTCTCTTCTCTGGCTATTATATTTGATCCTCTGCACAGGTAATTCATCTCCAATTCGCCACTATGGCCACCGTCAAAATTGCCGTCATCTCTCTCCTGTTTCTCTTCTCCGACGCCGCCCGATACCCTAACACCGTCGATGAGAACTTGGTTGTCTCTAGGGACGCACTGGATACGTCTGCTGTCGCCCTCATCCAGCCGCCGGAGAAGCAGGAGGCAAGAACGGAGCCCAACGAGACGGTAGCGCTGGTCCTCCGCCCGGTGGGTAACAACGAAACCGAGACAGAGTCTTCTCTCCCTTTGGACAAGAAGGAGAAGGCGACGTCTGTTTCCCTGCCGAAACTAGTTTACAGTTTCGAACACCTCCGTCCGTTCCGCCTCTGTCACCCCCGCCGTCACCGCCACCGCTTCCGAGGCGTGGACGTCGTGCCATTAACCTTCGGAGACGACGTGACCTCTTCCCGTAGCCGTAAGCGCGGCGAGGAGGAGGGAGATTCTACAGAGGAGGCCGCGAAGCACACGGTGACAGTGACTTCGACGACGAAGGTGGCGGTGCATGAGGAGTCGGTGAATCGAGAAGCGGCGGAAGGGGATCAGGGGGCTAAGAAGGAAAGCAGAGCACAGAAAGAGGAAGAAGAGGCCAAAGCCACTCCAACAAAAATCATACTGCCGGAGTCGAATAAGGAGGGAGAAGACGGTGGAAGAAAGAAGAAGGAGCCGAAGAAAAAGAAGGATCAGGAGGATTCGGATTCAGATTCTGACGACGATATGGAGAAGGAGATGAAGAAGAGAAACAGAAAGAGAAAGGGTGGATGGTGGAAGTGCTTCTGGGGTTTGTGGGACTAAATTTAATTTTCATTCAATTCATTCTACTTCTCTGTTTGTATTATGTGTGTTTTCGTCTACGCTATGTAGCTCTGCTGTGTTTATGGTTTATGAGCTTTGTATGTGTTGGTATCACGTGTATCCTCGATGTTGCATACTTATCATAATAAATAATTTCTACTATAATCGACATATTTCTCTCGATTTTATGTCCTTATTGCTCTACCTTTCAGTGTCACTATGATATTTATATGTCAATTTCTTGATGTTAAATGTTCGTTTTTTTCTTCTGTTTGCTGAGGTTTATTGGCAGTGCATCTCTTGTATCAATTTTGTTCTCTATATGATGTGGTTGTAGTTGTAGTAATCCTATGCCTGTCTGAGCGTTTTCATCTTATTTGACTTGTTGCTGCTTAAGATGTCAGACAACGTTATGAGAATATAGTCTTATAAAGGAGGATTGTTCTTAACTTTTTTCTCTCAAAGCTTTACGTAGATTAATCGAGCTGAAGGTATAATCTATGTGTTCCAGTTAATCAGACTGATTTTACAGAATGTTTATCAGAATACAACAGCCTTGAATATATATATATATATATATATAACTATAATCAATCTAAGTGACAATATGTTACTGGATAAGAGGTATATAAGAGATTATACTGATTTTCTATTACAATAAGTAGGACGAACAAACAATATAAAAATATAAATTCCTCAGTGACAGAGCAGCAGCAAATAGATGAATGTAAAGGACATGCTTCAGCGATTAGATATCCCTAATATTATTCTGAATCTCTGTCTGTGGAAAAAATAGATGAATAGTTCATAAACCTCTAGTTAACATATGAAACTATTGACAAAACTGGATATCTTATTGTTTATGTGAATAATCCAAGACATGAATGTCAATCCCAGGACGAATACGAGTAGTATAGTATACTATTGAGTTGGTAATCGAAATTAAAATGGAAATATCCAGTCATTTGTTTAAACATGAAGAACTGCATCTCCTGCAAGCCAGATAATAACATAAACTAAAGAACCGATCGACAGAAAGAGAGAGAGAGACAAAGATATAAAAACAGCACAGAATCAAACTAAATCATGCATGGGTACTATTTTGAGCTGGCTCATACATCCGAACTCAGGAGAAACCATCAAAATGTGTAGAAGAAAAACTAAAAAATCAACACGTTCAGAAAGCACTCGAGCAAAACCCTGCAGTAACTGTGTTAGTGAGCTCCGAGCATGGCCATGGCTGAACTCCCAGTGCTGCACCACTGACGTCTGTGCACCTCCATGACCCATAGCGTGGTCGCACACCCCAAAGCTTGACATTGGAGAGGCATATCCGAGTGAAGGGTGAGCTCCTAATTCCTTCTATCGATCCAGGCTGCTGGATATCCACTCCCCACACATTCTTGATGGTCACTCCATCGACCTTCGGGACTGCATACCGGTTGAAGTACTCATCAGGGTGGTCACCCACATCCCCGGCAATTCTGATGGCCTGGCGGACCTTATTCATGCTTACATTTATCACAGTCACATTCCTTATGTACCCTCCCCTTCCAACATTAGTCTTTATATGGATTCCAAATCCAGTGTTATAGAGGTTTATGTTCTCCACCAATATATTATCCACTCCACCTGAGGTCTCACTTCCTATTGCAATCCCAGAGAAAGGAGAAGATCCGGTGAGCCTTCGGATTGTGATGCCCGAGCTCGGACGACCATAAGCAATTCCATATTCGTCCCAGCCACTCTTTATGGCCACCAAATCATCTCCTGTTGTGATGTGGGCATCCTCAATGCAGACATTTGAGCTGGAATCTAAGTTTTTTGAAAATTGAAGTCTTATTAGTGAGGCCTCATAGATTTGATAAGAAACTAAAGGAAATTCCTACATGTGCTAAAGGTATAGAAATTCTAATATAGCGAGAAGCAAAAGAGCAAAATAAATATGATGAAGTATATATCATCAGGAAGAAGGTTACCTGGATCTATGCCATCGGTATTAGGAGAGTCATATGGAGCCAACACTGTCACGTACTTTATCACCACATTGCTGCACAAAACATATAGAGTTAAGACATATCCTCAGAAACATGGAGAAAAAGGGTATGTGTGCGAATCATCCTTTTCTCATTGCAAATATGATATGTTTGTAAACAGTTAGGTGTTTTTCTCTATTAAAATAAGATATGTATCCCAGATAGTTAATTGAGGAAAAAAATTACAGCGCACGTCGATAAAAGGTTAAAGAGAAAAGGGAAAGATTTGGAGTCACCTGCAATAAACAGGATGAATACTCCAAAATGGAGAATTTTGAAAGACTGTGTTAGAAATTAAAATATCTCTAGAATTCTTGAACTCTAGGAGGTTTGGTCTTGTGTGATGCAGAGATCCCTTTCTCCACATATTCCACCAAACTTCACCTTGTCCATCAATTGTGCCATTCTCACCTGTTTAAAGCAAAGAACAAAATAATATCAATCATTAGGTAGATCCCACAAAATATTATAACCAATCAAACAACATAGCTAGGGGAACTTGGTTGCAGTTTACCTGTGATGATCACATCACTAATACCATCTCCTTGAATAAAGCTCATGTATCTCTTGCCAGGGAGCTCCCTCCCTCTTCCATATCATGGCAGAGGATCTACCAAAGGCCAATTCCATGTATCCTGCACACGTGAAGAGTTCTTCAACCTTTCTTTCTGGCATAATAATTGATGTCAACTAACAGATATCTCTCATAAAAGTAGACTAATTGTTTGTTTTAAGGTGTTACACTCTTAACACTAGTTCAACCTGTAGTTATGCATTTTCCTGTTTTTTTTTCAACCAGCATGTAAACAAGTTGACATTTCTGAAAAATTTTGATTCAATTGCTTAGTTGGGGACATTAGCCGAAGATGTCGCAAGGAGCATCACCTGTGTGGACTTGATGACCGCACCTCGGGCTAAGTAAAGGGTCATATGACTGGTTAAGCTGAAGCTTCCTGTGAGCCAAATGCCAGGGGGGATGTAGAGTAGCGTCCCACCCCTCTTCCTCATGTGTTGAATCCTGTAAATAGCCTTCTTGAAGGGCCAAGTATTAAGCGTCTTCCCATCTCCCACTGCCCCAAAGTCAGTGATTGATATCACCTCCCGCCGCAACTTCATCGGCACCACATCGGCGCACGACACCTCTGTCACTGACAAGCTGCACTGAGGCAGGAGAGGGAGCAGCGCCACCACCACTCCGATCCACAATTGAAAAGGAACCATCTTTTATATGCACACACACACACACACAAACACACACACACACTGCAAGAATAGGTTCTAGGATCTGGTTGAATAAAAAAGACTGTAGTTTTGGGCTTGAAGATTTGAAAGGGAGATTAAGTCAAGAGCTTCGAGGGCAAAACACTACAAGGCAATGATGACTGGAAACAGAGGCGTCCAAGAAGAGGCCTCCAAGGTGAGCTTTTTACATACCAAGATTTGAGGCTCCAAGAGGATGAATCCAGAGAATGCAAATCTAAAGGGTGTTGAGGAGAAGAGAGAGGTTATTGATTCCAAGCAGAAAGCTCCGAAGCAAGCAACGCATTGTCTCTGGCGGTGCTACTATATTTGGCCTCCAACACTAACAGCAGCAGAAAAGGTATCTACCACCACTTTAGAGAATGATTTAGATATTAATCTATTGCTCCTTGGGCTTCTTAGGAATCTCCTTTTTCTTTCCCACTTTTTACTTTTTTCATCTTTTGAATTCTACGGTAACAGTGCCAAGTTTTCGTACATATATTGCCCATGCAACATCGCTTTCTCCACGTATTTAACAAATAACAATTGAGCAATTATGAAACCTTGTGTTGTTTAGTGTCAGAGTAGAGAAGAGGTTCATGCTTCCATGATGATGAATCATTCTGCATGGCTAAGATGAGCAAGCGCCTACTGTGTTCTCTGCTATTCTCAAGTTGATTGGAGATGAACTCTGCGTTAACTGGGCTGGGAATTATTGGCTGCCCTGTCTTCCATAAATAGACATACAACCAAGGTCCGCAAATGGTAATAACTCAGCAAAATGGAGGTTTCATGTCTTATGCTGAAGGCTGTAACATGGCCATCAGATGCAAGTGACCTGAAAGCAATTAGACTACAAAGCAAAATAGTTGTACAAGAAAGCACTCTCACGCATGCCATGACAAGAGCTCGTGAACTAATATGCCACCTCCAAAGCAGTGCTCCACTGAAACCAACCAACCATCACATGCTGAAGGGAGCAAGCGGTGCTTCCAAACACAGGCTCTAAAAGGCAACCTCTACTTGTTGCTTTTTGGGGTCACTCGGACAGCTAAGTGGGTCTGGGCCATTATACAGCGTGCTTAATAGAAAACTAGAGTTAGAACTTGGTTCATCAAGGAAAAAGAGGAGCATCCAAATGAGAAGAATTATGTAAGGGATTTGTTGCTTGTGTGCCTGAGGTTGGATCGTTTGAATTTATTGGTGAGACTCAAGTGCATGTGTGAGAAATTTGTTTATGCACTCAAAAACCGAAAAGGAAGCAAGTAACAAGGCCTGGCTTTAGACCATGTTGGATCCGTAGGATTCTGAACTCGTTACTTTTGGCATGGTATAGTAATGGCGTCACCAATTATGTAGGTCTTGGATTCTTCTTCTTTAGCTTTTGATTCCCTTTTTGTCTCCATATCTTTAAACTCGGTCAAGTAACATGAGCACCACCTCCCAGTCTACTTCATTTCACATTCTCTGATTTCTGGAATAAAGATGATTAGCTGAGTTCTTTTTCTCCCTTTAAAACTCGGTAGCCTGTGTGGGAACAAAGCATTATGGTTTTTATCTGCTTTTATAGATTCACAGACATCGGAACTGCTCTTGCACCAAGGTAGATGTATAGTCTTAGTTTTCAAATCTTGACTTTTTCAGGTACAAGATCTTTTCTGTCATTCTAATGGAGCTGCACAATTTTGTCACCGAGAGGAAGACCAGCAGGTGAATCTAGGAAACTTGGACGATCTCTTCTTGGAGGTGCATCCAAATGTGATGTGATTAAGGCTAGGCTTGACCAAAAGATGGAGATATGAACAATACCAAAGAATAGTAAAATTCTCATGAAACAATTTGTGTGTGCGTGGTTCCTCAAAATTCTTCCTCGCTGAAATAAATTTTCAAGGGTAAAAATCGGACTGACACCTTTTTTATTTTCAAAATCTTCCAAGGGCGTCTTTGTTTTGGTTATTATTATCTATCACTACTTTTGTTATAGCACTTTTCATTTTTCATTTATTAAGAAATGCATGAGTTTGCTGAAACTATTCGCTTTTATGTAATTGAACCCGACCAATTTGTTCCGATCAAACTTTGATCTCATTTCCCCATATCAGGTCTTGGCCTTTCCATTTCCTTCCCCATCTCCGATTGGCGGAAACGTTTTTAAAAGTAAAGGTTTAGCAGTGCAATCAACTTAATCTTTGTTTGCAGAGATTTCGCAGAATCGAACAGGCTTTGCACTTGGAACTATTGCTCGTCTAACCCTGACAAGTCAGTTTAGTGCGGGGGCAGCTTCTTCCTTTACCATTGCCCATTGGATGTATAATTTTTATCGATTTGTTTCCATTTTCATGTGGTCCAATCGAAATCCGGACTACGATCTACCTTGAATATGAGGGTTGATTCACAAGGCCCATGTGTTTGCCTTCAGTAGTGTCATCCATCGCAGACTTGTCTGTCACAAGAAATTTAATAGTTCATTCACGTTCCTTTGAGCTCTGGATTGGGCAGCTACATGTTGACCACCAAAAACTCCTCCATTTCATCAGCTTAAAAGAAAATTAGATTGAGGAGGATATCTACTTTAGCAACATTGGTGATGTTTCGCTTCCCAAGATTGAATTTTTCGTTAGTGGTCTAATTAGGAGTTAGAAGAACAATGGTATTGTAAGTTCATAGTTATTAAGATAACACGCAATATTGAAGCTTATATTGCACGAATTTTATAAACTTCTCATTTCAGAACTGACGACCAAGCGCCCAATTAACTTAAAAATGGTTTCTAATAGGATATTCAAATATCTGATAGTTCTCCTCGACTTCATTTGTGAGATAAATATGATGTGGTGGTAGAAGCCATTGTCCATCTTCCTGCAACATCTGTAAAAACTGGATCACTAACTGATTGCTAGTAAGACTTATTTTCTTACTGATTCTTAAGACATCTCACGAGATTCATATTACCCTGTTTTATGCTGAGATAGACATGTTTAATTTAGTTTTTTTTTCATGACATATCGTGGTATCAGATACAGTTATATCCAATCCTTTTTCTGAGGTGTTGTTGTATTCAGCATATTTCTAGGATCCAACCATACAGTAAAGTAACAGCTTTCATTTGCCTTCATAATATCTCATGCCAATTCCAATTGCAAAAGGATGGATTGCTACATTGAGTCCAATCAGGAAAAGCATTCTATTCAGAAAGTTTAAGTGCTTGACAGCCTCATGTATTTGTCCAAAGAAGCACCACATCTCTACGTTGACCCCAACTCAAAGATCGTCTATATCATTGAGTATTCCACTCCTTGATCTACAAGGATATCCACTCAATTTAGCTTCTTTTTTCCTTTTTTGGTTGATTATGTGGTGTGCTCGCTGATCATTTTCATGCCACAGGTGAAGAACTTGGGAATTGAATCTCACTAAAATCATGTGCATAGTTACTTCTCTCGGAAAAAATTGCTACAGAAAATTCATTTTATCCCCCAAAAGTGATTCTGTTAAAAATGTTGATTTATTCCAAAAAACAGGCAACATACTGCATTGCAGATTTGCAGTTAAACTTCTCTGACAGTATTTGATTGACATTATAGTCTCTATTTTGTGGACCAATTTCTTGTTTAGTTGTAAGGCTATTCGTTGGTGACATTACCCGTTGTTATCCCTATTCCTATACGATTGTATGAAAATCAATTTGAAACAGCCTCAAACATCAGTCCCCTGTGAAAGGATGTTATCTGAGATGGTTCGTTGGACCTTCCCCGTGCTCATGTCCCCACGACAGCGTTTCATGGTCGTCCAAGGTAAATCTGCCCTCGTAAGGAAATCTATGTCGTTGCTCAATTGGCATCACTGGGACTGGGAGCTCTTCTTCCCAGTTCCCCGCTTCTCCCTGCTCTTCTATCCGTCGCTTTACCACTATGCCTCCGCGGTTGGTCGGGGAGAGAGGAGATTGAACGTCATAAACTCTTAAATTTCCCCCCCCCATTTCTCATTTCTTTCCTCAGCATTTTGTTTAATGGTGAGTTTACTCCGTTGCTGGGTTTCAAATCTGCGTTCTTGAGCTGCAAATCGAAAATTATTATTTTCTGTTTTTTTTCATCGCGAAAATAGCTGAACACCATTCCATGAAACGTCATGTTTCTTACATATTTCGGATGGTGTAGTGTGTTTGAATCCCTTATTTTTCTTCTCACCTCTCCCTTCGTACTGTCAACTTTAATACCATGTTTTAGCTGGGTGCCTGGATGGGAGCTCAAGGCGCTCCTTTTCTGATTTTCGATTAGGAACTGTTAGAAGCCAACGAAAAATATCTTTTATGTAGATGAACATTCATCTTTTTGTTGGTTGTATAGTTAAGATGTTCATTGATGCCTGAGATGTAAATTATTTATTTTAAATTTCTTTCTTGCAATTTGCATGCGGCTTTTGAGCTCAGCACTAGGTATCGTGTGCACAGTACAGAACTGAAAAGAAGAAGAAGAAGAAGAAGAAGAAGAAGAAGAAGTAATCGGTGCTTGTCCTTCATTGTGCTTGTCAACCTATTGCTTTTAACACATAATTGTTATTGGGAATAGTTGTGTGGTCGTATATTGCTCTCATGAATCTTCTCGAGGTCGAGGGGAAGACTTTTAGGAGATAATGGAGACATTTGTAGCCAAATGTTTGTAAACCACATGCTTTTCAGGGATATATAATAACACCCGATGAAGTAGTTGATTGAATGGTGTTATCTTTGTAATTTCCTGTTACTGCATCATCATCATCCTTCTGGATTTGTGATTTCCTACACTAATCTTTGTGCAAACTTTAGTTTGTCTTCAAGTGATAATGTCATAATTCATAAAATTTTCAAGACTTGTCACTCGTAGATATTTCTTGTGTTGAGCTGGTTTTCTTGACTTTTTTTTTTTTTTGGAGTTCCGTATGACTATGAATCTTTGACAACTGGTTTTGGATGCGAAAGGTATGACATTTATGTTTAACATTTTGGTTTACATATTTATTTTGGTAGCAGATAGGATCAATGTCCTTTTACCTTCTTGCGTCTTCTATTTTGCAGCAGCCGTACTGAGACCTCATTCATATTGCTTTACTGGTGTCGATCGCAGTAGCTACAGAGCATGATAAATACTGAATCTCCAGGGCAGTAACAATTCTCACAGTCTATCCTTCAGTCCTTATAAGTCACATAAGTTTAGCTTCATTGCCATGCTCAGGCTGAGCTGAAATGCAGGCTCCGCAGGTGAAAACTTGCCATTTCTAATCTCGACAAAATCTCACAGTTACACAGTTAAATAGTCTCACTTTCCTTTTGTATTTGTTTTCATATGCCCGGATGACTGTATTGCTACGCCACCCCTCTGCCCAACATTATTGTAGAAATAAATTAAGTTTGTTGCATGAACTTGTTAAAAATGGAATGCTTCAGATTACAATACAACAGGTGAAAGAAAAGGACAAGACCATAATGAAATCATGGGCGTATTCAAAATTGTTGATATATAATGCAGCGAGTCTTGCTAGTATTAAGAATTGATCTTACATGTGTTTCGTCTTCAACAAGTCAATTCTCAACTGTATTGTTAAGGATCAAACAACATCTTAGCCACCTTTGTACCTTGTTCCAGACGCGTTGTTTGAGACTCATTATATAAGATTAAGATCTCTTTCAGAATGTATCCTGTGGATACCTTGCATTGTCATTTTAGCTTATTTTGATATTTAGAAATTTCTCAAGGGAATTATCTACAGGATCGCCATCGTATAGAAGGACAGCCATCAGCTGAAGCTTCACATGATGTACTAGGTGACTATCAACATGCTCCACTTGTTGAAGCTCCTATAGAAGATTCTGGTTCAGCATCCAATGCAAGCAGTAACAGTAGAAAGGTTCGTCGTGAAGATATTGAACTGGTGAGGCTGCTCATTGCTGGTTCTATTATTTAGTTTTATCGATTAAGGACATTCTGCAAAGATAGCATGAACATAGTCATTGGCTGTTCATGGCTCATTTCCTATCTCATTCACTTATTTTGCAGGTGCAAAACTTGATCGAACGATGTCTACAACTGTATATGAACAGAGGGGAGGTTGTCCGCATGTTGTCTAATCGTGCTAGGATAGAACCTAGTTTTACAACGTTAGGTATGCATTTTAAACCTCCAATCTTAAAATTTGTTATAAATTTGGCATGACCAATTTATATTTCTTCGGCTGCAAATAATAATACTTATAACCATATGCCTTGATTTTAGACTACTAATGATATCGTATTCTTAGCTTTAAGTTTTTTTCAGTATGGCAGAAATTGGAAGAAGAAAACTGGGAATTTTTCAGAGCCTATTATATAAGACTAAAACTGAAGAAGCAAATCATTTTGTTCAATCATTTGCTCGAGCACCAGTACCATCTGATGAAGTATCCTGTTCAGTCTCAGATTCCATTGGCTCCTATTCACAATGGGATTCACCCTATGCCTGGTAACTTATTTGATTGATTCCCTTGAGCTCTCATTGCAATATTGTGCCAATTGATAGCTTGAAAATAGATTAAATTCAAAGATAAAAGAATGAAGAATGAAGAAACATTATAAGCCAAAGATACAAGTTAAGCATAACAAAAATTAATGTGGTTTGGATAATAAGGGGAAAAAAAAAGCCATAGAAAATGTTAAAATAGACGAGCTCCAAAAAATTTATAAGAGTTTTAGATGTCTATTATAAAAAAACAAGTCATTTTGGATGTTACAGGAGGTTCGTGCAGATCCAGTATATTCTCTCCACAAAGATCAAAATCATATGGATGCTCATTCTTTTCTCTTTCCAAGAAGGATATATGTATGATCTACAAATGACTAATGGTCGACCAAGATTTATTATTCAACAATAAAGACATATTAAAGAAGATAAAGCGAGAGATGTAAAGGGAAAATTTTGAAGGTTGTGTTATAATCTAATGTACTTTATGGATTGGTATTAGCAGTAATGAAACATTGCTAAATAACATATAAATTTATAGTTAGACAAACTGAATAAATAAGAGGTTTAGATAGGACTCTAGTTAATGTGTTTGTATAGCTTTGGATAGAATTCAATAGAAGGATAGGATTCGTGTTGCCTTCCCCAAATTAACTTAGATGAGTTGCTCTTTCTTTTCCTATGCCAAATTGCTTTTGTATAACAAAAAGCTTAATTAACACTCATTTGCAGTGCAGTCAGTTTGCCCATGGGATATCCTATTCTTCCTCTGCACCCAATCCCAATGCCGGTTACAGATCAGCCTCACGACCCAATTGCTTGTGGAATCTCCAGCTGCCATGCAGTCGATGTTATTCCTGCACCTGGAAGTTTTCATCCCAGTCGCATCAATTCTGGGACAAAGTAAGATATTATTTTTCCCTGTGAATATTTTAAAATAGTGAGATATTGTTTTCCTTTTCGCATAGGAAGATCTGGATCAACTCCTTTTCTTCTCTGTCATTTTTTTATGCAAAGTAGGGAAACGTTGTGTCTGTGGAGGATTTTTTTTCTTCTCCCTGGTTCGTTCAGAATGAGACTTGTTATGAACACACCAACTTATCTTTATCTGTAGCAGTTTAAATGAGATTAACCAGAGTATCATGTTTAAATTTAATTTATCCTTTTGCTTGTTCTTTGTTTGATGAAACATTATTGTCTATTTAATCATTTACGATTAGCAGTGGCACAGCTGAAGTGGCTCATGCGACCCCTCGGTGTGGTGCCATTTCATCCATGTCCGAGATGGCTGTGAGTCCTGCACCAGCAGCATCAAACGCTCATTTTCCTTTCACTCCTGAGATATCTGGAACATGCATAAATGCCTCAGCACTCAGTTCAACCTTTCTATCTGATGTGGCAAATGCAGGAGTGCAACTAAGTTCAGATGGTGTGGAGCAATCAAGAGAGACAATGCCATCATTAGGACAGTTTTGGAATTTCAATCTGTCTGAATGTTCCATGGACTTGACAAATTTAACAGGTGATTTTGCTCTTAGACTTTCAGATATATGTTATTTCTTTGGAACCAGCACGAGTTTCAGAAGTGCTCACTCTGGATAGTTCTCATCCCAAATGACCCTGTACTAAATGTTCATTAACGCAATCATCTGGTTTGGTCCATACAAGATCTCGGAGCTTTGGGAGACTATGATGGTTCTCCGTTCTTGCCATCGGATTCAGACATCTTGCTGGACTCCCCAGAACAGGAAGATATAGGTAACTTTAGCACCATTTCCCAAACTTTCTTCTCTTTATGCGCTGCAAATTAAGACTAATAACTTGTTGCAAGTGTTTGTTTAATGGTCCTCCTCAAGCACTTGTGTTTCTTTTTCAGTCGAAGAATACTTAGCTGATGTTTCGAATGGACTGTGCTCTCACCAATCAGATGAAGAGAAATCTTAGGACAAGTTTGAACTTTCTGTTCGCGCCTTCTCTGTAATTTTTGTCCAAGCTCGCTCACTTCTCTAGTTCTCTGTAATTAAGCAGCAGATCCTAAGTAGTTAAAATTAGTTAAATACAGTGATTAGTAATAAATAAATAAATAAATAAAAAACGAGTGTCAAATTGAAATAAAGAATTAAGTCAGAAAAATAAAAGAAAGCATTTCTTTTTCTTCTTTCAAATATTCCTACGCAACGGCTGACTCCTATTGAGTCCGTGACAGCGACGTGGTTGACCGGGACGAATGTCGATCGTTGTTCCCCCTGAAATGGAACATTTGACTTCCTCGAAACTTGATTACATCTTCTCCGACCGAATCGAGTCAAAACAGATTAAAGCTACGCAGCAACTCATAAGCACTACTCGGCCACTGGGGATATTAATCTCAAGGAAAACACATCGACGTTGGCCGCCGATCAAGGTGAGAATCATAGTGACACAGTACGTGCACGCCGACGTACGCCCGGAACTTCAAACTGGTCGTGCAGAGACTGACCGGGAATTAAAGAGCCATCGACCATGGCAACGGCATGCAGCGGCGGTACTGGCGGCTGAGGTTGGATTCGATGTGGCGGCGGATGGAGGATTAACCGCGCGCCGCCTCCTCCGAGATGGCAGTGCAGTGCAGTGCAGGGAATGATTGGAGAGAAGTGCCGAGGAGTTGGCAGTAATTGAGATTAAATTTAGGCGTATTTTTTCTTTAATAAAATATTATTATTGATTTCCCAGATGTGTTTGGCCAATATTTGCGGTCGGTCTTTTAAAAGCCCCAACTTTGTCCTCCTCGCCACGTACTCGATGCGTCACCTTTTCCTGCCTTTTGTCCCCTTCCACTTCATCTCATACTCAGGTCACCTTTAGAACAGACAATGAAGGTTGAAGGAGAATATATATATATATATATATATATATATATATAAGGGTGATTAGATGCTAATTTTAGTGCATAAAAAAAAAGAAAAAAAAAAGAATTCAAATTGTCGATCATGGACTAGCGTTAATGGATGCTGACAAAAAGAAAGAAGATTCTAGTGATTGAGAATTGACTTGTCGATCTTTTGCAGAATGCTTCATGATTGCTTATGGGAAATCAATAAACATGTTGACACGTATGCACGCCTACACCAATCCATCGTTTCACTCCGGCTCAAGTTGAGCCGCTGTAATGATAATATAATTGGACCATTTCACAAAATTATATTCGATTCGTGTCGACGACCATTAGCTGAGACTATTCAATTTTTGTCAATTTCGAAAATATATTATTTTTTATTTAAGTTATAAAATTCATATCTAAAAATATAATTGCAAAGTATTCTAAATTTAATTTAAAATTTATATATATATATACCTAAAATTTACCATCTAAATTAAGAGGTTTGACTTTTTGAAATCTTATCCATTAGTAAGTTTTGACTAGAAGTTGAGTATAATTATAACCTCTATTTAGTTCACGATCTCTAAATGAGGTTGTGCTAAATTGATTTGAGATTGTAAAAAAGATTTAAAAAAATTATAGCTTTTAATGTAGGCTATGAAATTCAAAGTATAGTTACACTTATGAGACTTCTATGAATGCAGTAATTATAAAATTTCTAAAATTATTAGTGAATTTTGATCAAAACTTTTATCAATGACTTTGCAATATTAAGAATTTTAAAATATTGATATGCTCATGGTAAAAGGAGTCCTAAAAGCCCTTTAACGCCTTTAACAGTGCTAATGAGTAAATATAATAG
>JBAMHZ010000056.1:4508065-4531954 GCA_037177395.1 Alpinia galanga | reverse complement strand
TTAAGCTCTAAGGTATAAAGCTTAATCTATTTTCTATTTCAAGAGTAAGAAAATCTTAAATCATTTTTTTCTATCATCTTGTATCAATTTAATCAATAGGAATATTCAAGCTATAAAGGGAAAATCTTGTTCTACTTCTTATCTCAAAATTAATTCATCATAAATTATTTATTTATTTATTTTCATAATGATATAACTAATCATGCACAAGATCGTTATAAGGGAAAAACAAGCAAGAAAACTACATTGAAGGCCTTTACTGTGGAGTGTCAACGGCGCAATGATGGCAAAAATATTGGAAGCGACATTGTCGATGGGCAATGGCTACTGCGGCTGCGGTGTTGATGGGCGGTGGCGACAGTGAGAGGAGGGTTGGCGGCGTGGAGAAAAACAGCGGCATGAGAGGACTAAGTTTTTTTTTGAATGGAGAAAGGAGTTAGGGTTTTAAAAGAGGAAGGAGAGGCAGTGGCACGAGAGGCGAAGAGGAGAAGAGATTAGGTGATTAGGTTTTAATTGCATTTTGCAAAAAGGTCCAGCAAGATTTAAAAACTACAACTACACCCTTATTTTTAATAATTTTTTTTGTATACAGCAATATTTCCATAAAGATGCTAAGAGAATCCTTTGCAACCAACTTAAATATGTGGCGGGACATTATATTATTTTTCTTTTTTAAAAGAAAAAGTAAGAAATGATGACCATGCTACTCTGACATTGTTTTTGTTACTTGTAGATTCAACATATTGTAATTTTTTTGAGTTATTATGGTTACTTTCTTGTCTTTTTCAGGTTCTTATTTGCAGGTTGATAGATAGACCATTGCGTCCAACCATGCCAAAGGGTTTCTATCACGAAACACAAATATTATCATGGGTAAGCTGCTGTGGCTTCTTCATAGCTGTTAATTGGAATTCTGCCAAATGTGATGCTCTTGTGCTTTCATGTAGTAGTTTATTAAAATGATAGTTAAAAGTTCTTGTTGCACTTCCCAAATGAGTGCAACTTATCACAAGGTGTGACAATTGCAAAACATGGTAGTTTTCTCTTAATTTTATAGTACAAGTTTATCGATCTTGTTCTGGATGCATATGAAACTTGCTTTTTTGTTTAGGAGGAAAATATTTTTCCTTCCAAAAAAAAAAAAGAAACTTGTTTATGCTTTTGTACTTTGTATTTGTGAATGATTTCAATTTTTTCAATAAATGCCTTATTGATACTTTCTACTTACTGTTGATAACAAGCAAAGTCAACTACCTAATCCATTGGTGGAGGATGCCTGCTACACCATGAGACTGTATTTCCGTCTATCTTTAACTTGTTGCTAATTTCATGTTCATCATATCAGCTCCTTTCGAGAATGCTGTGTAGTTCAGTCTGAAAAAGGTCAGCAACTGCTGGAATCTTGTTGCTAGTGGCAAAGTTAATTTTTGTCATCTGGTCCAACATATATGGCATATACTTAATTCATAAGGATGTTGATCTTGTCCTTTAATATTTTTTTCCTTTCATCTCACTGGATCAGCTATTACTTCTTGTTATTGAAGTTTCCTATAGTCTCTGAAGAGATTGCTTCTTTTACTTGTAATATTAAACCTGGTTCTGCTGGAAGATTTAAAAATTTCACAAAATCCATTATGATCTTTTACTGACCATAAAAATGGTTCCTTGCTATCAGCTTTGAAATTGTAAAGTGTGATTGCAGTATCATCTTAAATTGCAAAATCTTATGTTCTGTAGGTATTTAGTTATGATGGCATTCATTCTCCTGATTGTTTAGCTGTCACTGCAGCAGGCATAGCTGTGTAAGTCTATTTAATACACGTTTATGTATTTTATCTTGTTTCTACCAGAGATACTGTTATTAGTCTTTTCAATTTGAACTATTGGTTAATTCCAGTGCAATACTTTGTGCTAATTATTGCTTAAACGCAGAGCTCTTTCGGAAGTGCCTAATACAAAAATAATTGCTGGAGTCAGAATTGGCTTGGTGGGAGATAAATTTATTGTAAATCCAACTACCAAAGAGATGGAAGAGTCAGAATTGGATTTGATAATTGCAGGGACTGATAGTGCTATATTGATGATAGAGGTTTGATCTTTAGAATTTGACTCTCCTACATGGAATTTTGTAGCCATTGATCTGCAAAAGCAAACTAATAGTATCTAATATATTTTAATATTAGATACCTATCACTCTAATCGAGTTCAAAGGCCAAATAGCATCCATGTAGCTAAACATAAATTTATAGTGATTAACATGACTTACAATTGCAGTATTATTCTTTGTAATGAGTTAAGTTAGATAAACATGTAAACAATTTGGATTGTTGTGAGCTCATACTATGATTGTACATATAACATGTATGGATCAAGACGCTTTTATTCTTACTGCTTTTTTGTTTTCAAAAGCATCCATTTTTTAAAGTATTTTTGCTATATTTTAGTCTTATTGAGAATGAGCCTTGATTGGGTCATAGAGTATGGATGTGCTTGCAGGAAAAGTTTAAAATTTTCACTTATGCGACAGTTTTGGTATTTGAATGGAATGATAGTTTTGGCATGATTTCGGTGGCTCTGATGGGTAAGGAAAAAAAAGAAGAATAAGAGGGGTGGGTAGGAAGCTTACCAGATGAGTCACCTCTCTTATTGTCACTGAACAGGTGGGAGAAACCATCATTTTTTTTAGCTAGCACTAGGTCTTCAAGTTTTTGGCCAGACTAATTCTGGAGGTGACTGATCTGATCTCACAGAAATTTTCCATCAGTCATTAAGGTAAATTGGGAGATGTGAGCAGCGGATGGTCTAATAGTCCAACATTCCAAGGCTTGACCCCATTTGGGAGAGAAAATCCTGCAAATTCCCCATGACTGGGAATCAAACCAGAGATACTTTGGGATTCTATTGGGCGTCTTGCTACTACACCATTATCCTGGGAGCCTCGGTACCATCATACTTGATAGCAATACTTGCATGAGAATCAAGTACCTAGGTTGCCAAGTGCTCACTCATATATGTCCTCGTCTGGTTTTCATGAATGATACATAGCCAAGGTCACACGCGAGAAACATGAGTCATGATCTCTCCTACGGGCTTCTTGTAAGTTTCAAAACTGGGAGAAGAAACTCCTCACAATCATTCATATCATTTAAGGTTTTATGTCAAAAGGAGCTTACAAGCTTCAATGTGGATTGTGCAAGACATTAGAGCATGGATGGAGGCTCTCAGATTAACAATAGAAGATAAATGAGCTGGGGGAGGGTTGCAGACAAATGGATGAAGATGCATGGGCTCAAGGGTCATGTGGAAGGTTGTGGATGAACTCGGGCTCAAGAGAGGGTTATGGAAGGAGCTTGGTCTCATGGAGGATGCTTGTAATGATGGCACAATAACAGAAACAGTCTTTTGCTCACATACAAGGTATTGGAGCTTCTTGCATGCTGGCCAACGGGTGGAATATAATTTTTTACCTGTCTGACCGTCATGGATTGAGATTTGAGACCATGTTTCCAGGTTCATCTTGACCTTAAAATGGAAGGTATTCTTTGTTTTTTCAGTGGAGGCTGGTGCTATGCCTTAATATAGGTTACTGCATGAAGCGACTAGCAACATAATTATTGATGTGTATTTTTGAGAAGGGCAGATAATGGGTGCTTTGAGCTTAAAATGACAAGTGCACCTTGTAGTGCCAGTGGAGGCTCCTGTTATTGCTTTACATGGGTGCCAGGAGGCTACTAACAATGAAATCTTCAACTAGTGTCTGAGACAAGAGCAAAGTATCTATGATCACTTTTTGATTTGTTGATTCAGGAGAAACAGATGAGCAAGAGTTTGGTGGTAGAGGTGCTGCAGAAACATGGAGCGGTGAAGGAGGGTATGGTATCGCGATCATATGAGGAACATTTGAAGACAGGACAAAGAAGAGATAACCGCGGTTGACACAAGTTTTTGGCTAGAATGGTGGGATCTATGGTTAGGGGAATCTGATACCAGGAAAATAAAACCTGAATTTGCGTAGCTGGGATTAGATCTGGAGGCAATGCAACTTGTATCTACTGCAGTTTGGGATGCAGATCTGGACAGTGGGTAATGCAAGATCTGATCTGAGGGGACTGTACAGCCTGGATCAGATTGCATGAAGATGCAGTTCTGAATGCACCAAGTCTAATTGGCTGTGGCAAAAGTTCCTAGGTGCTCATAATTGGATAGTAAGGATAGAAATCATTGTGGAGGAGACATAAGAAGAGACAAGTGTATAAAAAAAAAAGGATTTTTAAGGGAGGGGATGCCTTTGTTTCATTATACTCATTGCAAATCCCTAGGGGTGTTGAAGATAAAATCCGTAACTCTGAGATAGAAAACATGCTCTAATACAAATTTGAGAGGGAAACAGAAGAGAACTATTATACCACATGCACACACAAACTTGACATTGGGCAATGCAAGATCTGATCCAAGAGGGGACAATGCAACCTGGATCAGATTACATGGAGAAGCACACTTGAGAAGATGCAGTTCTGAAGATTCACTGTTTATTTGGCTATGGCAAAAATCCTTATGTTCTCAGGATTGGAGGATAGGGATAGAAATCATTGTGGAGGAGGAGTCATAGGAGAGACAAGTGTAGTACAAAAAGAAAAAGGATTTGAAGGAATGGGAGGCCTTGTTGTCTCATTATACTTGCTACATTCAATTAGTGGGACCGAAGATAAAATATGTAACTTCGAGAGAGAAAACATGCTCCAATACAAGTTTGAATTGGAAACAAAGACGAACATGCACATATATATAAAGGACTCTAGCATACCCATAGACAAAATGTGATATGTGGGACTAAACCTGTACCATATTAACTGTGCTAACTCTAAGAATGATCAATATGGATTGCACATTTCTTTAAAAAAATAATGGCAAATTAACTATAAATAGGATGGAATTGCAAATTAATTCCATGTATTTGTATCCAGGATGACTCACTACAAGTCTGTGATAAGGGGAAAAGAATCGTTCAAACAACTTTAATTTTACAGGATTTAAGGTGATTTTCTAGCAGAAATATTTGATGGCTTCCCATTGACAATTCAAGGATCAATATACTAACATTCTACTGATCTTAATCGAACAACTTCAATAAAAAGTATTGATGCCTGCACCATGATTGGTGTCTCCTGGTACAAATTAGAGGTGGACTAATGGAGAGATAGTGGCAGGTGGAGGAAAGAGAGAGTCTACTAGTGCTCTATATACCAAGGAGGATAAGGAAGCTGCGATGATGATGTGGATGATGAATGAGTTAGCATCCTATTTTCTTGTTTTTTAATCATTTTTTATGGAACAATTTTTTGCTTTAGTGATACTATGCTACTACTTCTATACCATCAGCATTTCTGTACGATCCCATAACTTTCTCTTAGGCATAGCTGTGCTCCCCTAATTGAATAAAGTGAATAAGTCAATAGTTTGTTAACTTTAGTCTGGACAAGGGTGAATAATAATTCTAAGTAAGCATCTAAATGTAATTTTTTTTATGTAGGGCTACTGTAACTTCCTCACCGAGGAGAAATTGCTTGAGGCAGTAGAAATTGGGCAGGTATTGTTACAAGTTTCTTTTTATACTTTTTATTACATTATATATGCAACTGTGGAGGTTGTTTGAGGATGTAGGAACTAGGCAAGTACTTCTCACCAATTCAGAGAGTGACTGCAATTTAACATTTTTTGCTTTTCTTTATTGGTTAAATTATATGATGCAGACATGCGGAAAAGGAAAATTATTATATATTATGTTCTCATTGAGTTCAGATAGCATAGTTGTTGGTGTTTGAAACCAACAACTCCATTCATTTTCTGGTATGTTTACTGTTATTTTTAGAATATATAGATTGTGGGGTTAGCTATGTAGGTTATGCTACCTGAGTAGAAATGAGGGTGACAAGAAATTTATCATGTCTCAAAGTATTTTCCTAAGGACCAAATTAGGTATTAAGAGAGAGTGTCATGAACAAACAAAGTTGTTAAGTGGAGGTCCTCAGAAAAAATAAAAGACTATCACGATCTATCTCCTTGTAGACTGTGACTTGTGGCCCTGATATGTCCTTTGAGTATCAGCCATTCATGTGGGTATTTTTGGTAGATGTCATGATTCAATAATAGTAGAAACCAGAATCTACCTAAACTAACTAAACTCAGTCTCAACTTCAAGAGACTTGACTATAGTGATGTCAGTATTGATTACTGAGGCCTGCATGGATTAAAAGGCTAATTTAGTTGTCTTGGCTTGATCCTTCTCTTGTGCTCACTTCTGGTTCGTTCCAAGTGTTAGTTCATCATTTTATCATCAATTCATGCACTTATGTTCTTTGTCCTTGAGGTTAGCAGGCTGCTTGAAGCCGATTGCACTTATGTTCTTTGTCCTTGAGGTTAGCAGGAGCTTTGAAGTTTTGTTGGATCATAGTGTGCCTCTTAGGCTAAAAATCAATTTATAAGAGGAATGATTCATCATGAGTGTTGAGTAATCAGGAAATAACACATACAAATGTTTATTTAGCATAGCTGTTGATGCTAAAATGAACTTATGAAGTTGCAAGTGAAGAACAAAAATAAAAATACTATTAGCAGCAATAAGGTATAGGTTCAATTGAGATTAGGATGGTACCTTTGTAGTAAATTGTATAACAAAGAAGTTGGCCTAGATTAAATAGTTTATAAAGGTATCTTTGTTATAAAGAGGGAAACCAACAAATTCTACTTTAACGTGATTAAAAGTTAGTTAAGAAATATGAGTATTACTATTGATATAATTTTACTTCTATCGAGGAATGATATTCATGTTGTTAACCCAAATGGTTGGGTAGAAATGGGTTGATGAATATGATTTGATTGGTAACCATTCACCTAAAGCTTAAGCTACTAGGAAAAGTCTAACTTTTAGATTTACAATACATCAGTTAATTTGTATTCTTGCTGAATTAAATGGGTTGATACTTTGTTTTTGTTTTTGGTAGTCTTAGGATTCATTGTTAGATATTGATGCTTGAAGGGACAGGTTCTGTTCTTTTCAATAACATTGTGAAGTTAACTATTGGTCTCTTCCTATGTGTTTGAGCATGAGTTTCGTTGTCTATATTATTTGTTTCATAAATTTTATTCTACTAATTGATTAGACAGATAGATGAGTGCAATACTTGTTTTACTTGATTATCCATCTTCATTATATCTTCCAAGTAAAACTTTTTCACATCTCCATTTTTATACCCTGACTAGTTATGTCTTTGTGGTTGCCATTCTTTTATAGATTTTATTGTTAAGCAATGCTTTGGTCATTGTAATGTTTTTTATTTCTTTTGAAATGATTTAAGTGCTTTCTTTCCCAGAATTCTGTACAGAATTCTTTTGTAATGTTTTACAGATTTTTATGATTAAAGTATTTCCTAACATGCTCCTTCAACGCTAGGTTGCAATCAGAGAGATGTGCCATGGAGCAGAGGCCTTGGTAAAAAGGTGTGGAAAGCAGAAAATGGTTGACGCTATCAAGTTACCTCCAAATGATCTTTATAGGCATGTTGAAGTATGAATGAACTCTCTCCTACCTTACTTTCCATCAACTCATTGCCTCAACTTTCCTAGAGCATGATTGAAAGTTTGTGGCAAAATTTACCTTTTTTTTGTGTGAATATCACCATAGGTTTGCACTTGCATTGTTAGCTTGCTACTATGTTTCTTGTTAGGCCGAAACTATGATAGTATAATGCAGTACGGGCCTTGTCCATTTGTGTATAAATTGAGATGAAAAGTCACTCTTACCTTGCAGCCAGAGATCATTGAATGAGAATGGACGAGATCATCAGATGAGGAACAGGTAGATGGAGAGATCTAAGCTTCCTTCAAGTCTAGGATTTCTAGATTGTGAGTAGGCATGCGTGGTACATGAGTACCACGACATGTGGTGGGTGATTGGATTTGTTATAAGATGAGTTTCAACATATATTTTTGTTGTTTGTATTAATTTATAATAATTGATATTAATTTTTAATTTATAAAGGGCAGTCCAGTGTATGAAGTTTCTATTAATTCGGGATTCTGGAGAAGGGTAGGACCACATTGAGTCTATTATATACAACTTACCTTGAATTGTAAGAGGCTGTGCCCGCAACTTAAACCGGGGATCATAAAGTTATGTGGCAACAACTTTATCGTTGCGTCAAGGCTCATTCAATTTTTAATTTATAACTTAAATATAATATATAAACTTATAAAGTATCTTTTAATGTAATATATATTGATATTACTTATAAGTTATCCATAAATATGTATGTTCTTATTGCCACCTTTTTATAAATAAATTCTATCATTAAAATTATAAATTTACAACAATTAAATATAACTTATAACTCATGATTTAATGAGAAAATTATCAAATCTTCCCCTCTATAGCCCCCTCTACCTTTAGGCATTATGCATCACTACAATGTTAGCTTTAATCCTCGAAGAGAGAATATTTACAATTAGGTGGCCTTTGGTATTTACCTTCAGGTCTCTAGCACTCCCTCTAGAGTTGGCAAAAAACTATTATGAATACGTATCTTCTTGTTATAAATGTACTCAGTCTTAGCATCTCTTAAGGCTTGGTTAGCAAATCTATCACTTCAATTGGATTTAAGTTTTTTTTTCCCTGAAAAAGTGTCTATAGATCTTTATTGTTTGGTTATCTTATGAAATATTGAACTAGAAGCTATGTGCATGAAACTTGATTGTCTTAACAACTTTATACTATAGAATATTTTCCAACTCAATCATTTGCTATTTTAGCTCAGAATATTCTTTAGGTACCATAGAATTCTCAAAACTTCCTCCACATGATCATTGTATCTATTCTCAAGAAATTGATTTATGTCATTATGGATGATATGTCTGCTCTCGTGATTGAGCTAATTTCCTAATTGATCTTCTATACTTTCCTAGATTGGTTAATTGACTCCCTTGCCCTTGCCTTGACAATATTGCATATGCATTTTTGGTAGGAGGATCATTGTTCTTTTCCTTTAGTCGGTCATCTCTATAGCAAGAAGTATCCTCCAAATCCTTAATTTTTAAAATGTAGATGAAGGTGTGCCTTTAGGAAGGTGATCCTTGTAGAGTGATTTGAAACATGCTTGATTGTCCTAAATTAAAGAAAAGCTGAATTGAATTTACTAACGATGCTTAAGTGGTTGTTCTGGACCATGCTTGGAGACCATCAATTTGCATGTTAAACCTTCTTTTGAGCAAGAAACTTAGAGGTTGCTCTATGTATAGTTCTTTTAGAAGGTTGATAGGGATTAATAGAAGGATATTCTTTATATCTAACTAGTCAAGGTGCTAACAAAATATGTTGCTAAGACAAGGAACAATCAAATTGAATGAGGCTATGCCATAAGAGAAAAGGTATTGAGGCAATCTACTTTATGAATCTTTATTCCTTAGCCACCATTCAAGCCTTCGACTAATCTATGATGGCTATATAGGTGATTCTTAAATATGTATGTCCATTTACAACTTTAAACTTGAGGAAGAGATACTAGATCTCATCTAACATTAGAATTTAGGATTTTCATTTTCTTGACAAAAGCATGTCTCCGCCTTGGATACAAGTATGCCTGCAAAATAGGCTTAGAAATAAAATGTAATGCTAAAAAATAAAGGTATAATGGATAAGTGACACAACAATAAAAGATGAGGAACAAAGAATGAGATAAGAGGTTGAACATCTAGGAATGACTTGACTGAGGGGGGTGAATAGATGATGTACTCAAATCAATATTCTTGCACACAAACATAAAGTCAACAAATAATGTCAGTAGCACAGGTGCTTGTGTGTGTTTGGCTGGTCATGTCAAGTGTATATGCAATAGAAATAAAAAGATCAACCAAAGCACAACACTAACACAAGGATATTATGTGGTTCGAAGATTCTACTTTTACTCTACGACCTATGACACATTTAGTGTCACTCTAAAAAATTCTACTAATTCATCCCTTAACAATATGTAATGGGGTAAACCTCTACGAACAAGGCATCTCCTTGATCCAACTACACAAGCCATCATAAGTTTGATTCATAATAGGAATTTCGCTCAACAAATCCTCTTCTCTTCCTAAAAAAAGATAAAATTACGAAAAACTTGATGATGAAAGCCTTCTAATCCTTGTCCAAGACACTCTTTTGAGCACCTTGAGCACAAAAAATTGTGTAAATGTTGAGTCTTGGGTGTTTGAAAGCTCTTCAAGAGCTTGTAAAAAACTTTCCTATGAATATATTCCCATCTCTAGTTGATTGAAAGATCCTCAAATCGACTTGAAGCTTAAATGTGACCATTGGACGATAATAAGAATATCATTAATTGACTAAAACATTATCCATCGTTGCTCAAATAGAAATCTTATGTTCAGCTAGAACCTACATTCAATTAATTAATGTGTTGCTTGACATGCTCTAGTCGACTGGACCCTAGGTTGTCTAGCTTCATTTGGCTTACAACCAAAGGTTTGAGACTCGAGTCAATTGATAAAATATGACTACGACTCGGGAGACTATCGACACAAGGTTATATATACAATTCCATTTAGAGCAACACCTTGATCCAAGCCTTAGCTCTTGAGCCCCTTGAGATCCTTCTCGAGTTCTAATACACCAACTTGGTCTAAGCTGAGATTGTGGTAACAAGCTCCGACACCAACACATGATTGAAGTTTCTAGCTATCATGTCCAAGCTCCATATCGAGCTTCAATTTATCATTGAGATTTAATGTACCAACTTAATCCAAGCCGATCTTTTAAGCAATGAGCTCCTCACTAATCTCCATGATTGCCATATGTACTATCCAAGTACCTACACACTTAATGGACATATCAAAATCACAGAAAACACCTAATTTAAACCACATTGCCTACACGAGTTGTCTCAACATTACGACTACCTTTTCTTAGAGGAATACGAAAATCCAAATTAGAGGCTCTATCTAATTGGAAGGTGACATTGGGTGAATCCTGAATTTTCATTTACTTCAATTGTAGGCCGTCAATGATGGAGGCTCTGGTGTTGGTGGGGACTATAAACAACCCAGTCATAAACTTAGAAATAAATGAGGACTCTTACAAAAAAAGGGAGTTGTCTCAAAGAATGTTGCATCAACAAAGATAAATACATGAATTTATAAGAGAAGTAATGATGCCCCTTCTTTGGATGATAATAGAGAAGTTAGATTTAACTACTCTAGTTTATAGTTTACCTCTTTCTAGATGAACAAAACAATTATATCTAAATGTTTTAGGCAAAAACAGATATAATCATTACCATCATAATAAAGAGAACTTGATCATGAAGAATAGAAAGTCATAGTTTATTAAATAGCATATTGTAAGGGCTGTATCATAAGTGGAACTCTAATGTAAATGAGAAGTGTCCAAGTAGTCTTAAGGAAGCAGTGGTTCTTCCTTTAAGCTATGCCATCTTGTTGGGATGTATGCAAACAAGATTAGTGATGAAGATTATCCTGGGTATGGGTAAAGGATTGGAGGACTGAGAAAAATGTTGTTGCTTTTAACACCTTAACAAATGCTTCAAATTGGGTTTGTATCTCAACACAGAAGAAAGAATACAAAACTCACTTAAAAAGATCTTTTATTTGGAAAAGTAAGTTACTCTTGAAAAACTAAGTTTAGAGCAGATCCAATTAGGAGCTGAAATATCAGAATGACTAAATAAAATGGTGCATATTTATAGTCATTGCTGATAAACATAGATCGTGCATTGTTTCTCAACTGAAAAATCTTAAGATAAACTTGGCTCCATGTTACAAAGATTTGGAAGACTTGGATTACCAAGGCAGTTGTGAATCTATAGAGAAAATTTAAGTGTTCAACCACAAGAGTAGATGAATATTCTACAAGTAGTCTATCCTGACCACTAAAATCATGCCTAATGCCATTGCTTTTCTTGTCAATGAACTTTGAATAGAAACAAGTTATAACTAAATATAATGCAACAATAAAAAATTTAGTAAGGATAATGAATTTGAAGTAAAATTGGGTGAAGCAGTAAAAGCTCTTCCCACTAGCTTTTGGATTTTGTCAATGTGAAATTTTTTTGACAGGCATGGCATAGGTAGGTGAACTAAGTGATATACGAGTAGAGAATGTTTGGCTATTACTGAACATGTGTTTGATGAACCCTAGCCTAGCGGAATGTGTTATAAATATTATAGAAGTATCTCTTTATGAGAGACAACATTTGATTGAAAGGAGGCATCTATTATAGCTTAGATCCAAAGAACTGTATACTTCTCAATAGAAATTGTGATAATGAAATTAGCGCCAAAGGAGAAGGGAGGAGATCATCCTGAGTAGCTGTGGCTGACTGTTCCACATGTGTATTAAAGATGAACTGATGGGCAACACGTGTGTCTTTAACATGCTTAAATTTCTTACAATGACAGCTGCATGGTTATTTGGGAATTGAGGGGAGTTCTCAAACGTTCACCAATTCGAGGGAGAATTGTTACTCGTTTTCAAAGGAAAGTTGGTTGTCTGTGCCAAAAGACTGTAGATCACTGTGGAGACAACACCATTACTCCAATCTTGTTATGGTATCACAGTAGGATTAATCATAAACATTAACATGAGCTCCACACCATCAGCTCATGCAATGTAACATAGTGGTGCTGAAGCCTTTTGTACATAGGAGGGCAGCATCTTGCTGCTCCTTGTGCAGGAAATAAAGAGGATTTGACATCTTGTTGCATGCATTAGAAGCAACAGAAGGCTCTTTGTGCCTTTTCTTGCAGACGGGAAGAGAAGGTAACAAATCTATCTCATAATATATAAAAAAGAAAACAAATCTATTTGGTTATTTTTCATTCTGAAAGTGTTAACTAATCATGTCTCCACTTGTCAAACCATCATCTTAATACATGTCATCTGCATATTGGGTATGTTGTCACATGAGAAGTATATTCCAATAAAGTATAATTGACAGAGTAAACCTAATTCTTCACCCCATGTCATAAAGTAACTCTCATTGTTTGATTTTACAGATACACCACCAAAATGCAACTTCCCATGAGAGAAAAAGCACAAGGCTGCCACCACTTGTCACTCCTTCAATTGTTGTTAGCCTTAGAGAAAAATAAGATAATTAAAAAGTGAAGGAGAGTTAAGGTTTTACTACTTCATAGCGTGGTAAAATACCCTATGTGGAAGATGACATCATGATGATTTGGCATGTGAATACGTTACCAACTAATAGATTGTTACGGGAAAATTACTTGTGGACAGATTTTTATGATTTTAGGCAGTATGTGGATATACTTTTAAAATATGTAATAGATTTTAGAACTTATCAAGTACATGTTTTTATTTAACAATAAACCCAAATAATTATACCTAAATCTTAAGTAATATTGATATTATTTATATTCTGAGAAGTTATATTAATAATATTGTAAATTATTTTCTCAGAAAATATATATTTATCAAAAATTTTAATTTAATGTCAATTTAAATATTAATCATTATTTGTTGTTACTACTAATTTTTGTTCTCAAAGGATAATCCTAAAAGTATGTTGCAATGAATTACTTGCCATTATAATGGCATATAGATAAGCAATTAGCATAAAAACAGCACATTAATAATCTAGCTTGGTAGCATGCACAACTATCAAAGTGTTGTATCTTACAACTTGTTTCTCCAAAACTTTTATTCAATTAATTATTTATAGTTTTTTTGGACATATGAGAATGAATAGGATAACAAATGAGAATATTAGAGAGAAAATTAAAATTGCGTCTACGGAGAGAAAACTCTGAGAGATGTAATTATGATGGTATAGATATGTGCTTTGGTATCCAATAAATACCTTAGTTAGGCGATGTAGGATCATAACAAATACACACATTAATAGAGGAAGACAAATAAAGACTTAGTTAGCAATGATAAAAAAATGATAAAATTCATTTAAATATTGATAATGATATAGCAGATCAAGTTCAATGACGTAGGAGGATTCATATAGTTGAACCCCACTCAGCAAGATAAAGACTTAGTTGTTATTGTTGTTATAGTTTTTTTTTGGGAGGTAATGAAGCCAAATGAAAAGAATTAAGAGAGTAAAGGTTCATCTTGGTGCACTTCAATACGTACCTTGTGCTGGCATGATATGGCATTGAAATCTTTTCGTTCCAATTGAGGATCAATATTTTAGTACTGAGAGATAATTCAAACCTTGTACTGAAGGCCCTAAAGTATGATACTGTAATCCATGTTGCGGTAAATAGTATTCTAACTACGGCTTGGAACATTCTTGTAGAAAATCCATTTTTCTAATGAACATAAAAGGACTTGAGCTGTCCATGCAACACAAATGAACTTATGATCTCCCAAGTGTTTGGAGTAATCATGTTACCTACACATCTTAACAAAGTCTCTGACATACTGCATTGTTCATTTTAAGCTTCGCCGTTTCAAGATTTTCTCTTGTTAAAAAATTCAAAGTCAAAAGGCCTTTGGAATAGGAGTATGTTTTGTCTGAAGATACTAAGTATTTTCAGTTTTGCACTGATTGAAAAACGATAAAGAGTGAATGGATTTTACTCTAAAAAAGGTAGGTTATAAAAACAACTTTGTCTGGTCAAATGGATGAAAGGTATTAACATGACCATTGAGGCCCTTTAGATCATTCCTGCTGAACTCAAGTTTTGACTATAATGTTTGCTAAGTACCTATCAATTATCAGTTAATTGGAAAAGAAAAGGGTAGAGAACTATTCAATATTGACTTGTGGAAATTGATGATTTGACAAAGCTTGAATGTGGAACTAGTTTGTGAATAGACATAATAATGCAATATTAAGCATATTCTTTATCTATATTTACATGGATATGTGCTTATACATTTATGACTAATTATACTTGCATAGTAACAAACATTTTCTTGTCTTTTGGTTAAACAGTGATTTAGTCCCACAGGCTACAGATGAATTTGCATTGCTAGGCTAACCTTCTTTCTTTTTGTCTGTAAATAAGTATTTTTTTGTATTCAGGACATTGCTGGGGATGATTTGATAAAAGCACTACAAATAAAAAACAAAATACCAAGAAGAAGGGCTCTTTCTGCTATAGAAGAAAATGTTTTAAAGATACTTACAGAAGAAGGCTACATTTTCAAAGAGGATACCTTAGGAGCAGTTGAAGACTCTGATAATATTTATGTGGATGAAGATGAAGAAGATCTTATAGTGGCTGATGGTGAAGTTGATGAAGGTGACGTCCATATAAAGCCTGTCCTGCGCAAAGCTATGCCCTTGGTGAGTTTCCCTTGACTTCTAAATGGTAATTGTTTGCAGGTGTATAACATATGCTTTATTTCTATTTTTCCTATTTTGATTGATTACCATACCGCTTCTCTTTGAAGGACCATGATTTGACCTTTGGTTTCTTCATAAATATCAAAGACCTGAGAAGTCTTTGGTAGACATGCCTATTAAGTTCTCCTGTCAAACTCTTTTTACCAACGTGTGTAGTTGTTAAACCGTGCCAAGTATTTGAGGATGGCCATACAACTCTTATCCCTCAATTGTGCTTAATGAAAATCTATAGCTTAAAAAAAATTGAATTAATTTAAATTATTGTTTTTATAAGATTGACACTACCGTTGCACTTTCTCAAATATATTTAACTTTAACTATAGGCTATTGATGATGAAATATTTTTTCTTGTTTCATCATTTGTTAGAACCATGATTTGAAATTCCATACTATGTCAGGTGAAACTGTGAGAATTTATTGTTTTGGTAAATTATCCAAATTCGATACCATTTCGTACATAAAATGTCTCTTTTCTTTACTTCATCTCCTTCCTCTTTCAACCTCGAATCCATCATCGACATCATGCATTAGAACAATAGTATTGTACCACTCAAAACTACAATTGTTAGCTTGTTAATTTATTATAATTTGTTATTTTATTTTATTTTATTTTTTGCAATAGGATTATATTTGGAGGTATATAAGTCAAGTGGAAGAGGATTTAGAAATAAAACTCATTTGAATTTACCTAAGCATGCTTTGGAGTATACATAGAGTGCGAATGTTGGCATGACATGCTACCAAAACTGTATTGTTTGGTTAGAAACTGGAACTCATGGCACAAAATGATACAACAACAACAACAACAACAACAACCGAGCCTTATCCTAGGTGGGGTCGGCTATATGAATCCTTTTACGCCATTGCGTTAGGTTGTCAGCCAACGTTAAACTAAAGCAAATGTTCATGGCACAAAATGATACCTTATAAAAATTTTCTTTTATCTTGAAGGGAATGTGACGAAGACACAAGAGAAGCTTCTCTCCCTTTTGACCCTCTAGTCTTTCATCATCTATTCCTTCCATGTCGAATACTAGAAGATTCAAGATATTTAAAGCTCCTAATTACAAGGATTTCATGAGCATTCCTCTTAATTATTCCATGATTTTTTTTATTTTTTATATTGAAATTGCATTTCTTTTATTCGAATTTTGTTCTACTTCCCTGTTGGTGGGAGATTTGTGCATCAGACAATTTTTTTTTAGACTTATTACAAACTGGGAACTTGCATCAGTTTTCATTGGCTGTATTTGAATGTAGGTGTTAGATACTCCTAGAATAAATAATGTATATACCAAACAAAGTGCACTTGGAAGGTGTATTTTTTAAATATTTGTTTCAAGCATATTGAAGGGGATCTTGGTGCAATGGTAAAATTACTGTCGTGTAACTTGGAGGTTATGAGTTTGAACAACAGAAATAGCTTCTTGCAAAGCATGGACCCTTCCCTTGGATTTTGTATTAGAGGGAGCTTTGTGCACCAGCCTCTTTATTTGTTTCGAGCACATTAATCAATGACCTTATACTAGTTGATATTGTATTATATATATTTGGTACTCCTAGAATATATATTCTAGGTACCAAACATAGTCCACGTGGAATTGTTTTTTGAATTATTTGTTGCACATATATTGATCTGTGACCTACTAGCTGGTGGTTGGTTGAGGGTATTTATTTCTTCATTAGATTGCTTAGTTAATTATAAAGTTTGAGTTGATGTCTATTTAGATTTGGAATATACATATTGTCTTTGATATGGTAACTTTTCTTTCTTAACTTAATTAATATATGGACTGACATTTTGTTCCTTCTTTTTATTTTTTTTTCTTGTTGTGGGAATGGAGAACAACAGTCATCCTATTTTATCCTCTTTTCTTATCATTGGAATGCTTATAAGTGAACATCTTGTTACGTGCTAACAGGTAAAAAGCACATATATTAGCTGGATTTGACATTGGGAAATTTGCTTGCTCTTATTACTTGAGTAGACATGGTGAAAGAAACTGTTTTGTCAAAGCAATGTTGTCATGGACTAGGCTGATATCCTTCTATTGCAGAAGCCATTTTCTCTTGTATTTTCCCTTACCTTATGTTCAATTTTAACTGAGAGAAAAGAATTGGTAGTGTGTCAACATTGCTTTGCAAGAGTGTGTATTTAACTTCTATTGATCTACATGTAAACCATTGCATTGCTTATATGTAAATAATTTTGTTCTATGCCCCTTTCTCATACTTTTTAAATCTTTAACATAGTCTATCTTGTCATAATTTAGTTATTCTCTGAAGTTGATGTGAAGCTGGTCTTTAAAGAAGTTTCATCCAATTATCTTCGGAAGCGTATTGTGGAGGTATTGTTTTCCGTATACTGATGCAGTTTACGTGCATGTTGAATCTGTTTATGCTTTCACATGACAAAGTACAAGCTCCAAAAATGTGAACTCCAATAAGAACAAAAATCCACATTTGGAGGAGGCAAATAGGTCCTATAGAGCCTGGCACAATTGCAAAGTCTCAACCCAACATAAAATGGAACCTAATTGGCAGAATTTGTAGCTCAATCAACTACCCACATCAAATACATTACATTTCTCTTGGGTCAAAATCACAAGAAACCAACTCCCTCACATTTTATGTCCTTGAGATTGATGGATCTGTCCCTTGACATATAATATGCCATTTAGTCTTCTCCCCGACATATGAAATATCTTACAGATCAACAACATGCTCACCACCCAGCTGTTAGAAATTTTTGCAGCATTATGATGAGCCACCAAACCAAACCTTTGAGGGGTTGTGGATTGCACCTTGACACAATATTTTTATTTTGGAGTTGAATCATTGGTTAGCTCAGATAGATCTGTTGGAACATTATATGTGTGATATGTCTTACTGCTAAGTTTGAGAACATTGAACAACAATGTGATTTTTGGGAGTTTGGCTAATGCTCTTTATTGATATAAAGTATTATCATATATTATTACGTGTGATAATTGAAGTATTAATTCTTAATTTGATCACAGTGAGCACAAGGAGCCACTCACCATCCCTCAATTACACACTTGTAAATTCCAATCAATCAAATATAGAGTCGAATCAAAATCGATCACATGGAAGAGAAAGGACATCATCTTAGATATAATTAATTGCAATGGCACTTCCTTCAGGAGTCATCACATGGTCTGATCCTAAATAAATCAAATCCAACTATAAACCAAATTTAAGTCATAATTTAATCTCTATCCAAATCAATTTGATCCTGATTCATTTCTATTTCAATAAACAAATAACCAACCAAATATCGAAGTATAAGTACAAATTGCATTGGACAACATTTCTTTCTGTGAAAGTGCAGTATGGTGTGCAAAACTTCCGCCATGTGGGGCCCTGAGAAAGAGTCTATTGTATGCAGTTTTATCCTGCTTTTTATAAGAGGCTGTTTCCAGTGGACAACATTTCTTTCTATGAAAACCTAAAATTCAAAATACAAAATCAATAGTGAGGAAAAAAAACTCGAACTTGGACAATTGAGTCTTTGCTGCAGGCTTTTTTTGGTTAGTCAGATAATGGGAAACATCTTTTGGTTACATTATTCTCAAGAAAATCACTTCATGGTCCGCATATTGATTGTGTTCATATAAATTGTTTTGAAGATATTTTTTAATTAAGATTATGTTTTTGTTTCCTGCAACCTTTTTCCTGGTGTACTTCATGCTTTAAATGACAGTTACCATTTCTAAAGTAATACTTTATTAGAATGCTGGATCTATCTCAAGCGTACAATTTGCCTACTCAACATCAATACAGCCTCCTCTTACATTATGTCCTTTAAATTATCTGCTTCAACATTACTCTGTTAATTAATCAATTCATCTATTCCTTAAATTTGAGAAGAACTCAAGAATGGCAAACATCAATTATCACACTCTTAACACTATTTTTTCGTAGCTTTGTTAAAGTTTATACACTTCCAAGCACAGGATAGAAGACGTAGTGATGGTCGAACACGAACAGAAATCCGCCCAATAAACTCGCAATGTGGATTTCTTCCTAGGGCACATGGAAGTGCATTGTTCACTCGTGGAGAAACACAGGTAAAGTGAACTAAAGCTCTACTTTGCAGTTTTCAGCATAAAGATTCTCTTAATTTGTCTGTTATTTTTGTTAGTGTTTAGCTGAGTCATATTAAAGAAGCTTTAACTGGCAGCTGGGAATTAATGTATAACTTAGTTGTTGACCATGTGATCACACGGTAGTGAGTAGTTATTCCTTTGTTAATTGAACAATAGTAATTTTTAAGATTGAAAATTTTTAGATTTAAATGTTTCAGTTTTTGATTGGAACGATAGTGTTTTAGAATTGTGCTGACATTCTGATGTATAGTGTTGGTGAAAAATTAGAATTGGAAGGAGGAAGAAGATGAAGAAGAAAAAAATAAGATAAAGACAATTATATACTTAAGTTTAAATTTTATTTTTTATTTGGAATGGTTTGATTTTTATATTGTTTTTGTATCAGCACAAACTAAAAAAAAATATTATCTTAATTTTTATTGATTAGCATGCTAAAAGATGTTGAGTGTTAATATGAAACAATATTCATCAACATGAAACTTGATTGACACAATGACATGAAAGACATTGTGCTGAGTAATATTGAGTTTTGATAATTTATTAGAATGATATTTGATTGAATCGCTTGGCTTGGTATGCCATTCAAACCATGGTTCAAAATACTAATGAAGTTTGAAACATACTGTGAAATTGTAAAAAGTTCAAAAATATTGTCAAAAGATTTGAGTTAAAAAATGATTGCAAAAACAAAAAATACATATCCCAAATTTTGTCCGTGAAGATGTTTTTGCAAAGGATTTTTTGTTTCTGTTGTTTTTCTGTCTAGATATTTTTGTTAAAAACAAAAACAAAAAAGTGGTATTTTTGAGAGAAAGCTACCTGCTGGTCATTGTCAACCAAAAGGCTCTGGTTGGGTTTTCAACTTTATGGGCACTAATCTTGGAGCACTTCTCCATGTTTTTCAGATAGTAGGATGCTCTTAAGATTCATGAAATCTACCTTTGACATTATGGTTTTTCAGTCACTTGCAGTGGTCACTCTTGGAGACAAGCAAATGGCACAAAGAATAGATAATCTTGCAGATACAGAAGAACTAAAGAGATTTTATCTTCAGGTATGTCTTATTTCTGTGGAAATTCATATCTATTAAATAATATTTGAGCAGAATATTGTTTCTTTTGTTGTTATTATTTTGATTGTCATATAATTTTATTCATATGGTCATGCTAATTGACCAATTACATGTTAGTGCAATTGTCACGGCCATTATAAGATTATGACGACAGTTGCTTCTGATATGTTTCTTACTTTTAGGGTAAATTATTAAAAGTGTCTCAACTTTGAGCTTTTAACAAGGAGAGGTTGAACTCGGAACTTCCAATTTTAATAACTGGGAAGATTGTCAGAAATCTCCAAAGTTTGAAAACTGTTTTCCCACACCTTGACATGGTACTTCTCAACTTTAGTGAAATGATGCATCATTGTTTTGATGATACAACGAATCAGGGTCTAAAGTTTTGTTTTGTGCCAATTGGCATATGAGAAACATTTCATTCCATGGTCAAGCAACATGCGGAATAGCTAAGCACTGTACATCTCCTCGAATTGAGTCTTCCACAAGCATTAAAGCAGCATGACCGTGAGACTCTTTTCTATCATGCTAGCCATTTTGCAAGCACCTTCAATCTTGCAAGCACCTTCAGCTGGCTTCGCATGTGTTATGTGAGCTAAAGTGGCACAATAAAACCAGCAAGCAGGCTCTGCAAGTTTTCCAGGAGCAGAAGTGCCATGCTGAAACCAGCAGGATCCTCTCCTTTCCCCTTCTTTCACTGCCTCCTCTCCTCCCTTTCTTTTGACACCTTCCCCTGTCTTCTGCCTCCCTCCCTTCCCTCCTTCCCGCACCATCTCTCCTATCCCTTCTTCCTCCACCTCTTCTGGTGTTCAGCACAACTCCGACATGACATTTAACATGCATGACACGTCTTGGTCCAACTGGGGATCTAAACCCTAGCATGATTCTAGATTTCAAACTTTATAATAAATCACCTTTTCCTTTAATTCTTCCTAAAATGGTGATTTACATTTTGAGAGGTGCACATTGTTTACTAAAAATTGTTTCAAGAAATGTTTTCTGCATTTTTCATTTTTTGGCAAATGGGAAGTGTGGTCATAGAAAAATGGTTTCAACCAACACTAAAATAATAGATTTGATCATTTGAGGATAATATATCTACCGTCCAGAAGATGAAGTTATATTACTGAGTCAAGATGCACTCAACATAGTGAATCTCTTTTTTTTTAAATAAAAAATTTGATTTTTTATTCAACTGGTTCCAACTGATTCATCACTTTAGATCAATGATGATATAAGTATTTTTTTTATATTTTAAAAGAATAAAATAATAATATTATTAACAGATTAAATATTTTGGCTTCAATAACACAAAATAATACATATTATGTTGAACAAAAATAGATATTTCAGCTTCAACCCCACAAAATTCTACATATTATGGACAAGAGTAAGTATTTCAATGACACATTATGGTTGATATAGAAGCATAAGGTTGTGACATGCTCCTATTACGTTAATAAGGTATATCGCAACATCAAGCTGCCATGTACAATATACATTCCTGTCCTTTTTATTTTGGTTTGTCATTTTATGCAATCCAACAAAATTATCAGCTCATTTCTCAATTCTCAGAGATCAGGTGATCAAATAGCAAATTTGCTAACCAAAACCTTAAGGGGCCAGAGGGTCAAGTATATTCATAACATATAAGATTTTTATATATCTTTGAATAAGTTTCAAGGTTTTTTTAGGAACCTCTTTGTAAACTCAAGATCTAGTTATAAATGCTAACTGTCATAGGGTAAAGTGTAAAGTTGTAATAATAAATATTAATATTGGTAAAAGAGAATACCTAAGGTAATAAACCATAAAAAATTTCCCATTTATTTTAACAACATTAAATGTAACTAAAATCAAGAATTCAAACATGTATGCATCAACTTTTAAAGTATAATAATTATGCATTAGCTAGTTAGTGTGCAGAATTGTCATTAATATGTAACACTGCATGCTGACATGAGTATTTTACGAGCATGTTACATATGATTATAGATTAATTGTGAGGATTCTAATGCGTAACTTTAAAATACAACCATATTAGCATGCAATATGTACAAATTAATATATATTTTGAACTAGAAGCTAATCAATCAAAAATCTTATTTGTACTTTAAAAATTATATGTATGTTTGCAACAACTTTTTTTTATTTCAGCTGTCATAATTCTTAACATTTAGGTTATAATTAGCAATTAGTTCTCGATTAGTAATGCTAATGATTGAAATGTCGAGCTATATCCCAGCTAGCACGGGTGTAATTTACTATTTCACCCACTGATGAACAAGCAAAATGGCTTCAACACTAGAATGGTTGCATGTGATTATTTCGGCACCAGAGTGGCAATGTATGCCCGAGGGAGAGCCCGAGGGAGAGAAGAGAGATCAAGGGAGGAGAGAGGAGAAGGTACCAGAAGAAGAATTAATAGAAAAGTACCATGGAGAGAGAGAGGGAGAAAGATGGGTGATTAGGCGAGGAGTACATGAAAAGAGAGAGACAAGTGCAACCGTGGCCAGCACAACTAGTGAGTGAGGTTGTGGAATTAGGTAGGAGAGTACATACATAAATAAGAGAGAGAATTAAAAATAATTTCTAATGCTCTATAGCTCTACTAACCTAATTAAATATGGTAATTTACTAAAGTGTGCACCGAAAGTAATTAAATTCCGAATGGTACATTATAATTTCAGAATTTTCAAAGGGCGCACCCAACAAATTTGACATTTTCATATCTCTTCTCTCTCTTTTGCATGCAACTCTTCTCTTTCTCTTAAATTAAATTGTTATTTTTCTCATTTGCATGCATGCAACAATTACTGTAGTGCTAATTTTTAAAAACCAACACCACAATTTAATTACCAGCAATGCGACGGTGCTAGTTCTAAAAATGTTTTTTAAAAATCAGCAGGTTTCTAAAATCAGCACTACAGTAGTGTTGGTGTGTTAAGTTGCGGTGTTGATTTTTTAAAAATAGTAAAGGACATTTAAACTCTAAAGAACTATAGAAATTTACAGAAGTTGGAATGGGTCAAATCAGAGTTTTTTAGGTCCATCAATGAATTTTGATCGAAATTCATTGATGGACCTAGGGGAATTTGGATTTTTGAAAAATTGACATGTAATGAAAGAGAGTAGTGCAATGAAGGTATTTATGGTCTTTATGCTAGTTTTGACATTCCTACGATAAATTATGTGTATGTCAATTGTCTTAAAGTTATAAACTGTGAAAACCTTCTGATCTGATCATTGTTGTTAATGATTTCAAGCTGATATTGTTGGGTACATATAA
>JBAMHZ010000056.1:4470446-4487021 GCA_037177395.1 Alpinia galanga | reverse complement strand
TTGAAGACAGACCTTTGAAACATCTTACTCCCCATCAGAAGGAGGCATTTATCAAGCATACAGATGCACTATTAGCCCTCGGGGTCATCAGACCAAGCACTAGCCGCCACAGAACCACCGCAATGATTGTTAATTCTGGTACTACTATTGATCCAAGAAATGGTAAGGAAATAAAAGGTAAAGAACGCATGGTTTTCAATTACCGAAGATTAAATGACCTAACAAACAAGGATCAGTATAGTCTGTCAGGGATTTCCACAATTCTGAAGAAGGTCGGACACAACAAGATTTATTCGAAGTTTGACCTGAAGAGCGGTTTTCACCACAACTTGAAAATTGCAGGAGTGTCAAAAACTATGTACATCTGATAATTGGATGACAGACTGGTACCCAGTCATCAAGCAGATAGACGACCAGCTGGAATCCACTTCGTACTCACTAAATGACGCCGCTCGCAGAATGATGCAATTCCAGCTCTGAAGATGTGACATAAAGTAGATGCGTTCTTATCCTAAGTAATCTGTAAAGTAGACATTTTTTTAAAGGATGAGAAAGACAGTCAAGATGAGCCTCGAGGAGCCTCCTACTGTCTAACATGATAGCACTAGCAGTATTAGTGTATGACAGCATTAACTATAAAGTCGTATGGTGTGCTGTAAAGTTGTATGATGTATGGTGTGACAACATTAGCTGTAAGATTCTTTCTTAGATAGGGAGAAAGAGCATGCGACGATGGGGCCCAATAAGCATCCGGCTATGCCCTTACTCATCCTATATAAGGAAGCTCAGACTCTCCTTGCAAGGCATCAAGCGTTTCTTGAACCTTACTTGGAGCCTCAAATCTACAAGTCCTGTAAAAATATCAATTGTGCTATTAAGAATCTGTAAGTTTTATCCTTTTACTTCTTATTTCCTACTAGCCACTTTATTTCTCCCGTGTGCATTATTTTATTTGGTATCAGAGCTAAATTACATAAAAGGAATGGAAGCATGGTTTAATCCTGAGTCCAACTAAAGTGAAGATTGCAACACTAGAAATTGAATTCCTGAGCGCTATCTAGGGAAACAAGCAAATAAAATTGCAACCACATATTATTTCCAAGGTGGCTGATTTTAATGATGAAGAGCTCAAAACTCAAAAGGGGTTGTGATCCTGGCTAGGCATCTTAAATTATGCCAGAAATTATATATAGCATGTTCTTGACTAGTCGTGGGCCTTTATCCCCTTCTGTGACTGTCACTTGATAAGTAATTTCTTCAAAAAGAATATTAATTTTTTCTTCCTCAGATGGTGCTGATATCTGTCCCTTGCCTTTATTTAATTGTTGGAAGTCGGCAATAAGGTCCTTCTCCAGGAGCAGACTTCATATAACCCTTTGTAATATTCAGTTTCCTTTTTAAGTCATTCAATTTCTCCTTCACACCAGGCGATATAGCGCAGCTGCTCCTTTAATAGGTTCTGTGGAAAAAAAGGTTCGGGTTTGGGAGGAGCTAGAGGTACCTTTTGCTGGAACATTTACTTCTTAGTGGGTCCATATACTTAATCATGCCATTTTGTTTAGGTCGTGCAGTGCCACCGATAAGGGGTAATATTGAGAAATTGAGAATGGATGGCAATTAAGGTGTTTATAGCATTCTTACATTAGCTTTCTAGATGTGATCTTATCGAGATTATTTAATTATTCTTAACTAATTAATTAATTTTAGAAGAAAAAAAATAAGAATTTCTCATCCTTTAAAAAAATGTCTACAGTTGGTTAATTATTTTGTACTTATAATATTTAAATTAATATTTAACTAACTCTTAATTAATTATCAATATGATTCCTAAATTTCAATCGTACAGATTTTTATATATAATAATAATAAATTTAAGACTACCCTATTTTAAAAATGACGATTTATGTAAAATATTTTATGTCAATATTATTGTTGTGCAATATAAAGAATTTTTAGGGACAACTCTAAATTTGAAAATTAATAACAAATAAAATTTGAATTTGAAAAATAAAATATCTGTTATTTTTTTTCTCTCGACCCCAGTCTCCGAGCTCCAGCTCAGAACCCACGTTAAGTTATGACCGCGACAGGGATGCGTCTGTACCCGTCCCGAGTGGACCCGAGCGGTTGGCTCCCAGTGCTTCCTCTCCCCCTCTTCTCTCGCTTGCTCTCGGGTCTCACTGCCGATCCCTAGCTTTCGAATCGGCATTTGCCGCCTTCTCGCAGGCGATCTCACTTCCCAAGGGGAGCTTCCAGAGCTGGAGCTGTGGAGCTGAAGGTTTAGAGCTCGGATCTGACTCCGTCGAGCACGCTATCGTTGGAAGACCAACCGCTTGATTTTTGTTCCCCCTCTTATGCGGTTTTATGAGGATTTTGTTTGAATGCAGAGTTCGTCTGGTAGATGTCGTTTCCGGAGCTGAAGGAGCGGCATGTGGCCGCGACGGCGAGGGTTAACACTTTGCGGGAGCAGCTGAAGCAGAGGCGGCAGCAGCTGCTTGACACGGACGGTGCTGAGCTTATTTTGTCTCGCTGGATTTGACCTTTTTGTTCTTTATTGAATTCGTGCTCTTCTTTTGATTTGGATCTTTTCATGCCGTTTTGGTTCGAGTAGTGGCTAGGTATACGAGGACCCAGGGGAGGACGGCGGTCAACTTTAGCTCAACGGATCTGGTTTGCTGCAGGACACTTCAGGGACATACTGGCAAGGTAGTCCAACTTTCCCTCGGGATTTTATCACCCATATAGATTTCCGGTTGAGTGTTGTTGACTTTCGATAGTTGACAAGGACTTCATAAAGGACACTTGTCTGCTGTCAAATTTGTTGCGCGTCATTCGCAATTTTAAAGAAATTGGATACACATTCCTTAGGCATAAAAAATGGCAAATCGGATTTTATCTCCCTATTATTATTATTATTATTATTATTATTATTATTTTCAATTATAAACATCTTACAAAGCTAAGAGGTCTATTTGCACAACAAAATCAGGAGACTCTTTAAGACTGGTTGAATTTTATTATTTAGTATCAAACAGGTACATGATCAATGGTCTAAGCTCCCTGAGCCTGGAGCATGGGCCTTCACATGTATGGCAGTTACTTAAAAATACATGCAGCTATGACTCCTCAGGCTTAGCTAGCCAACTCGTTAGCATGCTTATTATTATTACTAGAATAGTACCCAACTGAGACACCCCAGTTCCTTCTCATAAACTTCATCATGGCAGCTAGGCCCTCACAGCAGATTGATTCGTTCATGATGCCATAACCATCATTGCCATTAGTTTCAACCTGTAACTTCTTGCAACCAAGGTTCCTTGCCTTCTCTGATTCCCATCTTCCTGCCAGTTTGCCACCCAAGGTGGTGTGCTTAAAATTACTCACTAATCAATGTTATCTAGAAGGGTGACATATGTACTTAAATTGGAATCTGATACATGTCCTTATAGGGCTTAATTGATACTAAGAGAAATTGCTAAGTCAAGTTGACGTCACTAGTAGCTTCTCCACCTTTCAATTTCCTATTGGACATGCATTCGCTCCGGGGCCTATAAAATAGGAGCCAAAGCCATCAAAGAGGTGGGCCTCAAACTAGTGGAGGAAGAATGACTATAATAACTAATTAAATAGAGCGTCAAAAAATTGTCCACTTCAAACATCTTTGACCCCACTTTGATCTGCTTATTGGCATTGAATTCACTAGTGCTTCACTACCTCCTCTGAGCTCACTTAAACTGAACACAACCACAACCCATTTAACTTGCCTTGAAGGACTCACTATTTCTCATTTGAACTTATACAACCCAACAACACCCACCTTGATTGAGCTTGAACCAGTTTAGGTGAATCAAACCCAACTCTGATCCCAGTTTGATTGAACCCTGTAACACCTTAGCTACTTTGGTCCACCACTCAAAACCAAATTTGGAGTGAGATTAAAGTACTTGTATAATCTACGATTTGTTGTTCCCTGATATTAATATATTAGTATCATCTATAGGAAAGACATTTGGCATGGAGGCTAGAGAAAGAGAGGAGAAAGAACCAAGTTATAATTCACCAAACACACTAGTTTGAAAGTTCCTAAAGTATCAATCTAGTCAGGATGGGTCAAGCCTCGGGCAGAAAGTTCAAAGATCCCTTATAACTGTGGAAGGTAGAGATAGGGATGCATAGAAAGCTATGAATAGTCTATGGAAAATTATGGCTGGAACAATGAGGAAAGTGTTATAGGTGCTGGCAAGATGACTTTGAGCATTTCAAGAAGAGGGAGAAAAGTGTACCAAATCTATGGACCTAATTGTAGGAGTGTATTTTTGACAGAGAAGGAAGAAATGAGTCTGCCAATTGGGAGGCGATTAAAGCTCAAAACATAATTTGTTCTAGAGATATAGGAGGAAGTTGTACCAAATAATTAACATGAAAACTTATTAATGACTTAAAGAATATTAATGCCGCCAATTCTTGGATATCATAGTATGAGACCTTGAATGCCTTGTGTCAAGTTTTTCGGACTACCTTGTAGATGACGCACTGATGGTTTTCACAACTTCTTTTGTAGTAGATTGCAACTTTCAAAGATCTAGCTCATAGTTTCGAGACACATTGCATTTCAGTAGTCAAATTGCTTGAAGGCTTAGTACCTTATAATGCTTAACTAAGGGAAGTTGAGCCACTTTCAAAATTTTAAAGAATTTATTGAGGTGACTGACAAGTGGACAATTCAAACTCAATGGTTATAATGAATACCTTCAAATTTACACTATAGACTTCCTAGTTTTGCACTCTTGTAGAAGGATTATGTTGAAATGTTGGAAAGGACAAGTAAATGTGCTACATGAGGTAGGCAACACATGCATCAAGAATGACATCTTGCAGGAATGAAAATCCAAGAAGTTTTTGATAAGGGAAACTATGGAATTTGAAAGCTGTTCCTCCTCTAGTAATAGGAAGACTTGAGGAAAGTGCCCCTGAATGCTCCATAGTCTTAGGTACTTATCTAGATAAACGATAAAAAATTATCATTGCTTGATTCCCAACCTATTCAATGTCTTTCATAGGCACTTATCCATAGTTTTAAATCTTGTATTGGGCTTAGCATGGTTGAAATGCATCATTTTAATAAATTATGGCAACATGAAACTATTTGGCATACAAAATGTGTTGTGATACCCCCGAATAGTGATCCTATTCTAGGTTAATAGGTCATGCCTATGTAGCTCTACTGTACTTTTTTGCAACTTCTAGTCTGACTGAGACCCCTTGGTCGAGACACACTAAGACCTCCAGTTTGGTCGAGATTAGCTGAGACCTCCAGCCTAGGTGAGACCCTTTAGCCGTGACCTCTTGGCCGAGATTGGCCGAGACCTCCAAACTAACCGTGACCTTCGGCCTAGGTGAGACTCTTTGTCCGAGACCTCTAGTCTGGCCAAGACCTCCAATTTGGGAGAGACCCTTTGGCCGAGACCTCTACTATGACCAAGACCTTCAGTTTAGGTGAGACCCTTTGGCCAAGACCTTCTGGTCAAAACCTCTAGTCTGGGTGAGCCAAGACCTCCAATCTAGTTGAGACCTCCAGTCTCACTGAGTCACTCTAGTCAAGAGACCCGGTCTCATTTAGACTATGAGAAAGCTGGGCAGAATTAGCTGGTGGATTTGATTCCAATAAAATCCAGCACAAGAAATAACCATCCACGATAAGTGGGGGCAATGCTTATCCTAATAAGGGATAACTGAGGGTGATGCTTATTTTGATAAGGGGAATGAGACTGTTTCTTTCGAGAATGTAGGGGATGTGGTCATACCCTAATTGGATAAAGGCCACTTTATCCAAGATAAGTGGGGGATGAGGATGTTAAATATGGGGGGACTGCTCTCCTTGAAGGGCACTTTTTCGTGACTTATCTCCATTGTTCTGCAAACTTGAGGTCGCTACATTTTTTAGCGGCATCACACCGCTATGTCAATGTTGATGGATATCATGTCATGTCAACACTTGACACAACACTGGTCAAAATGAATTAGATAATGTTAGTTATTTTTTAGCTTGTACCTATTCAAGATAATGCCTAAAATGCATAACTATATATGGAATTCAAAGTTCGAAGTTAGCTGGATAGTTGTCTTATCTTTTTTCCTTCTTCATTTTTTTTTCTTTCCACCTTCAATTTGTCACCGACACCATGTATATATCGAAATGAAGATACGATCCTGAATAGTATCATTCTAGTCAAAAATTGAAATTCGGACACAACTTGAAATTTTGAACCTTGGACTCCTTGAAGTACTTCTGGGACTATGAAGAACATAAACATGATACAAATGAGTTCATTTGTTTGAAGATTCAAATATACAATAGGCAAGGGAACCTACATAAAATCATGGTTTGAAGAAAGTGGAGTAGAAAGGAAAGGAGCTAGTTCAAAAACATTGATTATTGGTGGTCAAAGTAAAGAGTAGCTCAAAGTGAAAGATTACTCTTGGAGAAAACCCTCCCAGTTGCCTTGTAAAGCTAGGATCTTGTGTTTTCTGAAGAGAATGTCATCAAGATTAGTTTGGATCATTAGGATCCTCTAGGGGTTTGATTTCAGTTGGTGACAAACTAGTCTAGATCATTAGTATCCTTTAGTAGTGTAATTTCAGACTGCCAAATGTTTGATCAGGAGAGTGTTCTTTGATAGGCAGTTCAATCAAAGTGATCAATTATGTATACTTTGAGTCACTTGAAGGTGAGAGTACCTCTTTAACAGGGTTCTCCGAGAATGGCATAGGGACAGCGAAACAATAGCCTTGATTTATCATGGAAGGGTAACCATGTGTTTGAGCTGTGTAAGTCATATTTTTGATGGTGGATTTGACCTTGGCATATAATGCAATCTTGGGGAGGTTGAGTTTAAGTGAATTAAAAGATGTGGTTTCAATTTACCACAACGATGAGGTTTCCAACTCCAAAAGGAGTCAGGGTGGTTGGAGTTGATCTTGTTGAGTCAAGGAGTTGTTAAAAGAACTTGTTGAAAATGTCCAAGGACTCGGTGTATCGAATTGAGGAGGCAAAGATTGGGGTTAAGAAGACTCAGGTTCAGGTGGGCTCTAAGGATGGGAAGTTGGAAAAGCCGATGAGGGGGTTTGTAACTAAAGTGTTGAATTTACTCTCAAAGCAGAGCCAGTGCAGCCATTTAGAGAGCATGACTTTCGGGAAAGTACGGAGAGGAAGCTAAAATTAGTAGCATAACTGAAGGAAGTTGAGGCATAGGGGATTTTACAATCTTGGATGAGTTTAAGAACTTTTTTGCCTAGTTTTTGGTGGGCATGCTCGGGATACATTCGGAGATTGTGGAGCATCAGTTGAATGTTTTCAGGGATAATGTTCAACTATTTCAACAAAAAACTTGAAAGTTTGCAAAGGAAAGGAAAGAAGCAGTGGGTGAAGAGGTGGACAAGCTGCTCAGGGGCAATTTCATTAGGGAGATTGAATTTCCGGTTGATTGTGAAGAAGCCCAATAGGAAATGCTGAATTTGTATGGTTTCACTTATCCAACTAAGGTATATGTCCAAAGAATTGTTTCCACCGCTTCACATTAGTGGTGGGTACTACAGCTGGGTTTGAGATGTTGAACTTTTTGGAGGATGACTCCTATACATCATTTCAAATATCTAAAGATACTTATAAAGTTATACCTTTTGGTTTGAAAAATGCAGGTTTTACCTTTTTTTAGCATGCTATTGAAGAGGTTGATTGGGAAGATTATGATAAGCAACATGATGGTTAAGGGTAAGTTGAAAGGGAGTCATGTGGCAAAATTGAGGGAGATTTTTGAAGTGTTTAGGGATTCTAGGACGAGGCTAATTTCCTTGAAGCACATCTTTGGGACCCAGTTAAGGGTAAGTTGAAAGGGAGTCATGTTGCAAAATTGAGGGAGATTTTTGAAGTGTTTAGGGATTCTAGGACGAGGCTAATTTCCTTGAAGCACATCTTTGGGTTTGGGTCAAATAAATTTCTAGGTTTTATGGTTCATAAAATGGGATTGTTGTAAATTCCACACAGGTGAGACATGGAGCCACTAGTTAAAAGACAGAAGTGCAATTGGTAAATGGGCATGTGGCACCATTGAGTTGGTTTCTACTGAAATATGTGGAAAGATCAAAGATGTGCTCCTTTATTTAATGTTATGGAGACCAAAGAGTTTTGAGTTGGAAAGGAAGGGAAAAAAAAACAAGGGGAAGGGTGGGGAGTGGGGGTGCAGTAGCAGGTATCCTTTGGCTGATTGAAAGAGGTATTTGGGAGTTTGTCTTAGCTAGCCTGACTAGAATCTAGTTATGGGGAATCAATTAATTTTGTAATTGTTAGAATATAATTATGTTTCTCCTCCAACTTTCCTAAAGGACAAAGAAGGCAAGGTGCATCTGATGTAGTTCAATAGTCATGCTATGAGAGTGTAGTTGAATTGAGGTGAAATTATTGATTTAAGCTTTGGTTTTGACGACAAGAAAGCATAAAGCCTTCCTTTCAAAATGTATTAAGGTAACTCAATTTTAAATAACAATTATATTTGATATGATTTTCAGTTAGCTTCATCTTAATTGTAGCTACATCATTAATACCTCCCCTTGAATCTTTATTCTTATAATTGAAAACGATAAGGGATGTGCTTTATATGCTAGAATATATTGAACTTTAAGGAGATGAATTTTCTTATAAGTCTCTAGTATGTTAATAAACCAATTGCTGTGGTTCGAGACTTATGAGTACATATTGTCAGATGAATCCCACTTGGTATAAATCTCTAGCTTTTCCCTCTCACACTGCTTCTGATTTCTCATGATTTTGCAACTGCTGTTATGAATCTTAGGAATACCCCATGATGGTTTTTGTTTTCTGAGAAATTGTTAGGTCTATTCACTGGATTGGACCCCTGAAAAGAATCGCATAGTCAGTGCCTCTCAAGATGGGAGGCTAATCATATGGAATGCTTTGACAAGTCAGAAAACTCATGCCATTAAGCTTCCTTGTGCATGGGTCATGACATGTGCCTTTGCTCCAAATGGAAATTCTGTTTCATGTGGTGGTCTTGACAGTGCATGTTCCATTTTCAATCTTAATTCTCAAGTCGACCGTGATGGGAATATAGCAGTTTCACGGGTTCTTATGGGACATAAAGGCTATGTGTCATCATGTCAATATGTCCCTGATCGAGAAAGTCATTTGGTTACCAGCTCAGGAGATCAGACATGTATATTATGGGATGTTACCACTGGACAAAGGATTTCTATATTTGGTGGAGAATTTCCTTCAGGTCATACATCTGATGTATTGAGGTATTGCAGTGATTTCTTTTTGAGCCAAACTTGATGACTAGTGGAAAATTTTCTGGATGTTTTGCTCTTTATGATTAGAGGGATGTAGACTGAAATAATCCGATTTTGTAGGTTCCTCGTTGAGATGTATTTTGAGTAGCTAATTTATCATTTCGGATTACTGTAACCATAGTTTTGTCTCTTTTTCATTTCTCATTCTGGTTCTTATTATATCACACAAAATCATTACAGACCCTGATCATTTTAGTATAAGAAAATTGTCAGATACTTGTCAAAATAATGTTCTTAACATCTAAGCTTCTAGATTTAAATTTTGGCAGATAGAATTGGAATTTGTGTTACTACTCATTGCATTGCTATTGTGTCTTTCATTTTTTTTCCATTAGTTCTGACAGAAATATCAATCAAATTGCTCGGAGTAGTTACCCAATTCCTATGGAAATAACTGGTTAGGCTTTATGTGATTTGGCATAAAGAGTACTCTAGCTTTTTTTTTTCTTTTACTTTTTTGTGTGCTGTTAGCCGACCCCACCTAGTGGGATATGGCTTGGTTGTTGGTGTTGTTGTACTTTTTTGTGTGCTGTTATTGTTAGAGATAGAGAAGCTGGATTCAGATTACGTAAAGATTTGACAAGAAAGATACTTATAGGAAGCTTTCACAAGTATATAATTTTCCTGCAATTTCATGTACCATAATTTCTCAAAAAAGTTTCATAGGAAATAATGGCTATCTCGCTGAGTCATCAAGCGACCTAAAAACTTAACATGCAATAGAGAGATGAGAAGAAGATTTGCATTTTTTTTTTTTTGTCTCTGGTTGAGACTCTTGTAGTTGTTTCATAGTAGGCCAGGCATATGCCTGGAATGTCTGTGCCTGTTTGGGAGTGCCTATTCTAAAGGGATTTAGTCGGTTGCAGATGTCTTACTCTTCTTTTCTTCTTCTTTCCCTTTTTTGTGATATATATATCCAATTTGAATTCATGGAATAAGAAAGGAAGTGATAGACTTTATTAATATTAGTGAGAAAAGAATAATTTTAAAAAAGATGTAGGATTACAAGAATAAATGAAAATGTCTTACATTGTTATGATATGAATTCCTATTAATTCTTCTCGTGGAGATACCCAATTGGGATTCATTGAGAAGGAATAGATGGACTGTATCTATATGAATGGATAAAGAGTGAGTTTAAAGAAATATGACATGTGGGAATTAAAAGAATGCGAAGTCTAATTAATCATTTTACAGGGAAAAATTATTGATAATCAGATATTCACCTTTATTACCCATTGAAATAGTTATTGCCCATTTAAATGTTTAAGGAATATTATTAACAACTATAAGACAACTTACTTATCTTCCCTTGGGTGACTTTTATAGTGCAATTACTTGGTATGAGGAAGAGGATTGAAAGACTCACAAAATTATTCATGGAACTCCATCATTTATGCACATCCTTTTGTCACTTTCCCTTGTTCCCCTAATATATTCATCCAAGTAATCGACCTTTAGTTTAACTTCCATGCTTTAGATTAATCACCAAAAGAATCTGTTGATACATCTGAACCTCCTACGTATTTAGATATGAAAAGTTACCTGTAAGAATCTTCTTATAGATATTAAATGTCCACTGTATTTCCCTCATTATTTTCTGAGATATTTATATCTCAGTTTGGGAATTTTAAAATCAAATTTCTTTTGAGGCCACAAGCTGGCTATGACTATTATTGTACAAGCGATTTGTCATATTGGAAAATAGGCCTGTAACTTCTGTTGTATCAGATAATTTCATCCAAATTTTCTTGTTTCTATAAATTGCCTACAACAGAGTATGAGTGAGAATCTGTTTGATAAATACAAGAGAAAAAAAACATACCACTTAAGTGACATTTCTGCTTGTTTCCATGTATTTCTTGTGCAAATGCCTAGGAGGTTAGGCTTCCATGTGTTAATTCAGCAAGTTTAGGCTTCTAAAATATTCTATTCAGCTGTTATCAAATGTGAAACATGGTAATTGGTTCCCCAAGGTACTAAAGCATGAATGGTCTAATCACAGTGATTGGCATTTTCTCAGTGGTCTTGTTGGTAAAGGCAATGCCAATTATGTTATCTTTATGTTCTATTAAAAGGAGTGAGCTAATGCCTGACTTCCCTGTTTTCAAAATATGAAGTAGATTCAGCTAGCTGCATCTTTAACTGAGAGCTCAAAGCAATTCTCTCAAAGTTAAAGACATTTCTTGCATGCGATCTTACTATTAAGAAAAAGATTATAAATTTCTTAGTTATTATAAGGTCTCATCCAAAAACAATTTCCCCTTCCCCAGTGTATCAGTCAGCAGCTCAAATTCAAATATGTTCGTCTCTGGTTCTTGTGATGCAACTGCTCGATTATGGGATGCTAGAATTGCTAGTCGAGCAATTCGAACTTATAATGGTCACCAAGGTGATGTTAACACTGTCAAATTCTTCCCTGATGGCCAGAGATTTGGTACTGGATCAGATGATGGCATGTGCAGGCTATTTGACATGAGAACTGGGCATCTGCTTCAAGTATACTCCCAACAACATAACAATAATGAACCTGATTTTCCCATTGTCACATCCCTAGCATTTTCTATATCTGGAAGACTGCTTTTCGCTGGGTACTCAAATGGTGACTGCTATGTGTGGGATACCCTCTTAGCTGAGGTACGTGTTTCTCCTTGTGCAATTGTGCAAGGATCATAAGTTTTACATTTCTTACCTCACTCTAGAAGCAAATTTTGTTTAAATTGTGATGGATCTGAAATAGTTGATGTCAAGTTTGTGTGATTTGAATCATGGTATATTATTGATCATATTGTGGTTGATTATTAAGAATTTTATTATCTTGGAGACTTTAGGGTGCATGTCTGACTAGCATAAGAATAGCAAATGAGAACCAAAATGATTTTCTGTCTTGGTGTTCTCATCTACTGACAGACTGTCTTTAACTATCCCTTTGCTGATGGTTCGTGGGGACACCCTTTTGTTACTATATTATCCATATTTCAGTAATGGCCTACTTGAAGTATCGCTTCTGCAATGGCTGAAATGTTCTTAATTGCTTTGTATATGCATAGTTTGTACGTGGCATTAATCTACATAATGCACTGTGTGCAAATATTGGATGATAATTAACGGTGGAGTTGTCTAATTTTGAAATACATGAATTTGGTTACATGTGCATAAATTTAAGAACTATTGATTGATGTCCTATAACATTTTTTCATAAAATAATTGAGGGCTACACCTTCCAACAAGAACTTATATTAAATAAATCACTATTAACTGGGAATGATCATAAAACAGTTTGTAGCAGCTTTAGGAATAGCTTGGGTAGATTGTATGCCTGTTTGCTACATGCATTGGTCTTGTGCATGGTAAACATTAATTATTTTATTGTTGCAAAGGCATATTGTAATACAATAAAGAACCATATCAATGTCTTTTCAGGTGGTTCTTAATCTTGGTAAGCTACAGAGTTCCCATGAAGGTCGCATAAGCTGCTTGGGTTTGTCAGAAGATGGGAGTGCTCTCTGTACAGGAAGTTGGGACAAGAACCTAAAGGTGAATATTCTCATTTTATTTCTAGTGTATTATCTGCAAATGCATTTCCACTTGCAACCATTTGAATGCAGCTGGTAGAATTTTGATAACCTATCTTCCTGACTTCTGCAACCAAATACTCTGCGATTACATTTTTTACCCTTAACTATCTAAATCTTATTGTTTGAATAAGTTAATTAATGCATCTTGCTTGAGGACAAATGAAGATTAGAACAAGTCAGATGTATTCTACCTGAGCTCCGTTGAGCACTCTGACATCCAAGTTCTTACTGTAATGGAACAATACTTTTTCACAAACAGTTACAAATAATAATTCTGGGTGCATATATAAAGACATTTTTTAATCCGTTTATCCACCAATCAATTCTCAGTTTACCCATCAGTAGTCTAAGACATACATGTGCCTTTTAGCATTAGCTGATTTTACTCTCAAGGTCTCTATTATACCACTGCAATGTCACACTGTACTTGGTCTTACTGTTTAAAAAATGTGCCAGTTTCTCAGTTGAAATTTATCATTTTGCCTGTTTACCCAACATGGTGAACAAGGTGATACATGAGTCAAGTCTGCATGAGGTATGACAAGAGGTTAGCACAACAAACTTGCGGATGGATTTAATTAGGTAAGCCTCTCACAGCTTTCACCTTGCTTCTTTGCCTGCCATTCCTTCTCATTTTTCATTCTTGTCATCGCCATCACAATCGCGATATGTTTTCAGTCTCAATGGTGGCCCAGTGAGCTGTAAGAGTTTTAAGAAAGAGATTGTGGTCAACTCAACAATAGAAGATGAGTACATTGCAGTCTCAGAGGTAGCAAATGAAGAGTTTAGATCACAAGTTTATCAGTGAACTTACAGTAGTTCTGAGTATTATTGATCTAACCATAGTCTACTGAGATAACAATAGAACCATTGCTCAAACTAAGGAACCATGGTATTTGAAACATGTACTCAGGTGGGTCCACCCAATGAGAGATTTTAGGTGCCTATTGTGTTAACTACACAGCCTAATATGAACTACACAGCCTAATATGATAACCTTTGCTTTAATGCAATTTGTGTGATCACAAAGTACTTTTCATACCACTTGATGGGGTTGGAGAGTGCCTTTCAGTTCTACTTGCTAGAATCGCTTATCTCAAACCGCACATTTGTGAAATCAATTTGGTGCCTCACACAGTGATGTTGATTTGGTGCCTCTAGAATAAACAATAACCTTCGCTATAAGTCCACTTGGTTGAATCTTTTTGAGCAATTTGATGTGTTCAAGTGTAAACGTTTGTGCACAAAGAGCATCGAGAGCAAATGTGTTGGCTATGGCTATGTCCTGTACAAGAAGTCTCAATCCTTGTACTTTTCTCTCGGTGATGGAGAAGTATGAAAACATCAATTTTGGTGCTCTACTGATAAAATAATAATAATAATAATAACACTTGAGATAGAAAATCCCCTCCTTTCCAATCCTTTTTTATTTTATTTTTTTTATAGCCTCTTAAACACACCCCACGTCACCTCCAAAGTTCTGGAACTCTATATTGGTGATAAATTTGCAGCTTTCATAAAGTTTCACATGAGTAGTTTTAAAGTTAGTATTTATTTGATATTATTCAGTCACTTGCTGGCAATAACTATCCATACGAACCATGTGAAAATTTTGACAATTGTCTTTTGAGGACTTTCGCTACCAGCAAGCAGACTGCAAATATGGCATTTATTTCTCAATTAAGACCTAGTAGCTAGTCTTCGATTGATTGACTCTTTTTTTTGGGGGGGATAAAAGGATTGATTGACTTAACTGTTCTGACAGATTTGGGCTTTTGGAGGATTGAGGAAAGTGATCTGACGCTGCTTAATTTGGACTCATATTGGAGATTAGATTGAGGGTCAAGCCACACATTTCCTATGCATTATTCCAGCGACAATTGCTAGCTCAAGAAATTTGCACTGCTAGTTTCTTTCGATAGCTTGCTATGGGGCTCTAGCTTTCTTTCAGTATTTTTTTTTTTAAAAAAAATCCATTGTAGGGAACTTATTAATCCTTTTAATTTTCTGAATTGGAATTTGGAGCTTGTTTTCTTCGGCAAACTTTATTTATATACGCTGTTTGATTTTATAGTATAACAATATCATTGAGAGTTCATCTACATAGAATAGAAAGACCAGGCACCAACCGCAAAAGCTCCCTGTCCACAGTTTTTATGAAAATAGATTTCAGAGAATCACCCAATTCCAACTAATTCCTTAAGATTGTTGAGATCCACCACCATTGTTCACATCGCCAGAACCAACCTTACGAGTCCAAGAGCAGTCGTGTCTGTATTTTTTTTTTTTTTGGCACGTAAGGTACCTACTGAATCAGCTAAAAAAACACTAGAGAACCCACAAATGTTATCATAGATCGTGTAAACCTCAGTGTGGCAGTTGGTTTTCATATGAGATATACCCCACAGATGTCTAAGTATATTAAATCTCACATGAGATGGTTGGCGATAACCTCAGGTCTAATGCCTTTCTCCATTGTTTATAAACTAATACCATAATCCTACCTGGGTGTTGATACAATATATAGAGCTGGGTAAAATATCGGTTAAATTGAAAGTTTGATTTAGTTAATTTAAAATTTTAAATTTTTTTAAATATCAATTGAATCAATTCAGTTTTGAATTTTTGATTTAAGAATTTGGATTAATCAAATAAATTAAATTGGTGATTATTCATCGGTTAATGGTTCTAAATTGAATTTTTAATTATCTATTGATTATTTATTGTCTATCGGTTGATACATTTTAATAATTCACTAGACATCATTAGTGTATAAAATATTAATCAATTGATAACGGACAAATTAATTATTTTAATTTTTGACTAAATTAATTAAATTTTTTATCAGTTTGATTTTTGATGAAAAATTCAGTCGGTGTAATTTGTTCAAAAAAAAAAAAAATCGATTTGTTCGGTGTTTCGATTCAGATTGTTCAGTTATGCGACAATCTCTTGAATAATTCAGACATCACAGTAGCGATTATAAATCAGTTTCTTTGGACTCGTCTGAAACACACATTGACACTTGTTCTTATGCTCTCGTTTCTCCTGCTCTTCTTAGCTCCTCACATAATCAGGATGTGCCCAGGGTTAATCAGGATGTTCAATACGACTGTATTAAAGTTTGAAAAGATAAAAAATTAATTCTTAAATTTCATCATCAAACTAATTAGCATAGCCATGTTAAAGTTAAAAAAAATAAAGAGTCGATTCTAGAGTTCACTGTTGGACTATCAATGATTTTGTATTTCTACATTGATCACATTCTAATTTACCTTCCTCTGCACATAAGAACAATGATAAAAGACTAATAATACATAGTTACACATTTTATTTACTCACCAGAACTAAAACAATAGTATATTCAGCTCATCATTCATTATCGAGAGCAACCTGGTACAAATAAACATACACTTTCCTTTACACTGACACTCAGAGCTCGTAAATCAAGCTCTCGTGGAATCAACCTTTAATTACCGATCTTTTCTTTTATTATATTTGAGTTTCTGATTTATCTTTTTCCTTTACTAATACAGTGATTTCACATTTTAATTAAGGACTACAGTCCAAAATATATATAAAGCAGATGGATATCCACGTGAACGTTTGAATAAACATGGTGAGACTGAAA
>JBAMHZ010000056.1:4426532-4437762 GCA_037177395.1 Alpinia galanga | reverse complement strand
TCGGACTGCCTCGCGAGTCCTTCTTGATCCACCAGTGTACTCTTCCGCAGCTCCTCATCCCTCAGATGCACAGAGAGCGTCCGCTCGCTTCCCATACTATCTTTCTCGATCGCTACATCTTCCACTCGACTTCTTGTGCTTCTAAGTTCCTGCACACTTGGACATAAGGCATCAAAACACAACAGGACCTAACTTAACTCGGTTGATCACATCAAAACTATCCCGGGGTACTTACAGAAATGACCGACACTCCATCAACCTAAGTACTAATGAATTCCCACGCAGGTTGATTTGGTGGTCGAAAGGTCACAACTCTAGCTCGACTGTCAATGGTTGTATAGTATGTGGTTAACCAATCCATACCAAGAATTATGTCGAATTCCACCATATCTAAGACTTGATTCATCATGTCCATGAAAGTGATAGGGCACCGTAAGTTCAATCGGCATCACTCAGAACTCATAAGTCCATACCGGGTGCAAAATATCATTCCTGCACATCCATATTTTTTTTTTTAACTCTAAGCTTGCCCAAACAAATAAATCCTCTACTCAACAACTTATATTGTGGAAACATAAGTTCTTTCTGTTCCTTAAACGGGGTTCATACCGGGCAAATATAGTCCATACCGGGTGTCATCCCATACGGGGTCTTTGGACCTGTGGGTTATGGACCCACCACGCTTCTGCTGCCCCACTCTGATGTACAATCTCTCTCAGTCGCTATTAATGGCAACATATATATCCCTGACATTCATGGGATAATAACCTCTAAACTTATGATGCTAAAATGGGAATTTCTCCATCATCTTTAGTTCCTACAAATTCTCATAAAGGTTGATCTGAAGGTCGAAAGATTACCAAGGATGAATGTCAGTCTGTGTCGCAAAACATTGGAACCATTTTGAGGTTAGAACCAATGTCAAGATGCAATCAAACTTGATATATTAAATGTACTAAAACATGGCTTGAGGCACTTCCTTATATTTATGCAAGTTCACGGTGTCTGATCCATGGCAAAGAAGGTACAAAGTCTGCCTCTCAGAAGGAATGGCTATGGCACAACATCAAAGGTCTTACTCATAATTTCTCACATGTAATAACTTCTAGTATATGATAACCAAATCATGGAACACTGTCCCTGCTATTTGGGAAAAGATATTACATTATCATGAATCATATTCATATGATAAGTGTATGAACAAACCTTTTATTTTATTCTTTCTTCATGTAATCATGTTCCTTCCTCCTGCATTTTTGAGAAACTTTAATGATTAGATTGAGGTTTCTAGTGTTTTTAAGTATTATGGAATGTGAAAGGTGTATTTTTTTAAAATGATTTTAATGCTATAAATATCATTATAATGTAAGGTTAATGAAGTTCCTATACTGCTTGTAAGGCACAATAGATTACCATATTTCACATTATGTATATCTTCAGCTAGTTTATGATATTTGAATTTTCTTTTCTTCTTGTGTATTAACATCTGTTTCTCAACTTAAAACTGTATGTTGATTCAGTGTTACCATCAAATAAGGGTGAAGACTTACAAATGAAGTGTTTGCTGGAGCTTTATGGCTTGAAGGTAAAACACAATCTAAATAGTTAACTTGATTGTTGGTTGTCTATGCTATGGGCGGGGATGGTTCACTCGTCCTTCTTCCTTGATTTTTTAATTGTTTTTTATTGTGACTGTTAAACTTTGTTAAAGCTGGATGTTTTCTTGGCTCATGCTTATATGTCTATGTTTTTTGTGTTTTCTGATTTGCAGTGGATCTCTTGCTATGTTTGTTAGCTCCCTTATTTCTTCAAAGTTTATATTATAAAAATGAAATATATGCAATATGCTTTGCTTAGGGAGCTCCAGGAAACTTGGTTTGCATGTACATGCCACTCCACATATACGGTGTTTTATTTTTCTTTGATAAGAGTGAACCACATAGTTCACTTAATTTCCATTAAAAGATTAAAAAAATATACTATTGCAGAGCTTTCAGAAACCATGACAGAAAAAAAAAAGAGATACAAACTAGTGAGAGAATGAAAGCATATCTCTTCTTCCATCGTTTGAAATCTCGTATTGTGTTGGGCGAAACGATTGAAAAGTATCATTATAGTAAATTACTGAAACTCAATACTATTTGGTATAGACAATGTCTCTTTTTTATGCTTTATTTCCTTTCTCCTTCAACCTCTAATCCGTCACTGACACTATGCATTAGAACATTGGTTCAATACCAAAAAGTTTTGTTCCCTTAAAGAGTGAAACTCTGACACGGCTTGTGATTTTGAACCTTGGCTCCTTTATGCTACGGCCAGAAGAGTACAAACATCTCCATCAAACAGCAACAGTCAGTGCTGCCCACTAGATCCAGTAGATCTTACAAAATCCATTACGTCACACAAGAACCATATGATTGATTGATTGCTGATACTTTGTACCACATGTTACAAAAGAGCGGATTGAGAATTTTTTTATTGTTGTTAGTTAAAGACAAGATACAGATGACCTGCATGTGATTGGGTTCATTTTCGGATTGCTTAGGTTATTAGCCATTTGTCCACTCACGCTCAAAGATTACCACAGGTGGGAAACTTGAAAATAGGTATGATTGTATGGGTAATGTGGAATTTGTAATGCCCTAGTATTTATGTGTGATTCACATGTCTATTTGGAGGTCACCACGATAGTCTTGCCTGGGTTACCAGAATGTAACACTGACTCTAGTGTCCATTCATTATCTAAGAGTTCTTCTTGTTGACCTGCGGACGCTTATGCACTATTGGTTTCATGGTAGCTCTTTTTATGGAAGAGTAAAATGACCTCTTCTCTATGGCCCATATTTAGTCCTTTGTCGAGTTGTTACAAGCAATAATCGATGGATTAGTAAATTGATCATGTGAAGATTGTGCCAATTTTGATTCTTAAGCTGTGCCAAATATGTAATTTGTTATTGACTTTCCAATTTTATTTTGAATTGGATGCAGATTTTCTTCATCTTTGGTAAGTTTTCTATTTTCTATCCAGCTTGTAGAATTGCAGAGGAAGGTACGCTCTGATGTGACTGCAGAATACTGGTTGCGTAAAATATGTGCGCAGCCTGATAAGATATTGTTTGACTGGGGTATTATGAGATTCCAGCATCCATTTAGCATGTATGGGATTGGAGATACTGCTGCAGTGGAGGCTGATAATCGTCGTCGAAAGAAAAGATATGCAGAGGTTATTTACTGATATCACTTAACCTTTTGGCTGTTTTTTTTCTAAAAAGTGTTTTTTTTAACGTTATCTCATTGGAAGAATTTCCTGCAGAGGTTGTCAAGATTAGAAGAGGATCAAAAGAACCAAGCAGATGACAGAAAGAGGAAATTTTTTGCTGAAATTCTTAACGCTGCCCGTGAATTTCAGTTGCAGACACAAGCTGTTCTGAAAAGACGAAAACAGAGGAATGATGGAGTTCAGGTGATTGTTATGGTTCTTATTTTATTTCTTTTTCTATTAGAAGTTTAGCTTGAAACTCAGTTTAGCGCATGAGATTAGTAAGATAGCATTATTAAGTACCAAAGTGAAGCTGATTCATTGTGTCTACTTCCAATTATTGTCATTGTTGTGCCCAACAGGAACACGACCTGGGTGCCAAAAAAAATTTGTCCTACCAATTCATGTATACAGTTCCTGTTTACTGCTGAAATCCATGCTGTAAGATATTAATGAAAACAGTAGATGCTAACCAAACATATTACATCATATAGACCATGCAACATGCATATGCTGGATAAACATTGGTTGAAACTAGTTCAGACTTTAGAAATATAGTTCATTTAGTGTTACAATATACTTCTTTTTGTGGGGTCTTGGGAATGCAATATTGATTGCAAGACAGTAGTACCAGTTCAGATGTCTTGCCTTTTGTTATTGAAACCCTTGGTTGCCTCAAACCACGATCTATATGCCTGTTTATCTACCCATACATGCCTAAATGTGTATTGAGCAGCCTTATCCACTTTGATTAGGTCAGGCATGTATTCACTCAAGTCACATAAAAAAAATATCTAACTGCACCCGTCTTTCATGCCTCGAAGTGAGATACAAATTTCTTTTTCTGCTCAGAAGACCTATAAGTTGACTGAAAGATGGTTCCAAGGTAACTAACTGCATAAAAGAGATTAATGTGTTTACATTCGCATGAAAGAAAAACTACTAAATTATGTTACAGTTCAGTGTAAATTTTTCTTTACATTTTTGTGTTTGTGTTGTAGAAATTAATCTTTATTTCCCAAAATTCAGTGTCTGGTTGTCCGTGGCTGTAACACTATTTGTTTGTTATCATGCAGGCATGGCATGCAAGGCAAAGACAGCGAGCTACTCGTGCTGAGAAGTCAAGGTTCCAAGCATTAAAAGCTGATGACCAAGAAGCCTATATGCGCTTGGTAGAAGAAAGCAAGAATGAGCGCCTGACAATGCTTCTTGGTAAAACAAATGAACTTCTTGTTCGTCTTGGAGCAGCTGTACAACGTCAGAAGGATGCAGAACATGCTGATGGACTTGAAGACTCTAGTACTCGTAATCTCCCAGAGATCTCTCTATCTAAGACTGAAGGTCCTGGGGAGTTCTCTATGGACAATGGTGATGATGAGAATACCAAAGTTTCTGATTTGCTTGAAGGTCAACGTCAGTACAACTCTGCTGTGCATTCAATAGAGGAAAAGGTACATTAAGTGTACATGCTGTGTTCTTATTTTTATTATGACAACAGATCTGTGAGTGTACCTCTGTTAGTGGCTAAGCATGATCATCTAGGTCCAAAGTGCTTGACAGAGTAACAATCAAATAAGCCTGATCTTTTGTTATAAGTGTTAGTCAAAGCTTTGTCTGCTTCTATTGAATCTGGATATACTTTACTTTTAAGTTTTATCACTTATTTACATTGAGAATCTTTTAGTGAGATGTCTGAGGAAGCTGCCCCATTGGATGGGAAGGACCATCTTAACAATGTAAGGTTTTGTGATAATAGAGAATGCACTTCTTTCAGATGCTCTCCTGTGGGGATTCTGTAGGCATTTCCATTGAAATTCCAGGACCTGTCACCAAACACTTTATCTGTCTTCAATCTGCTGGTAGCTTAGAAATTGCAGCTGCCTAAGCTTGGCATTTATGGCTTTTAATGTTATTGCAACCTAGAAATATTAATGTACTATATCATTAATTTTGCAATTGCCATAATTCCAGATCCTGATTAGAATGTGAAAATTGCAGGTTGAGATTCACAAATAGCCTAGACAGACTTCTGTGGAAATTCTTACTTTTTTAGTTCAGTATTTAACGGGACCTTAGAATTGGATTACTTTGCTGAAGATGCCATTTTCAGCATCATTGGTTAGTTTATTGGCAAATGACCAACTAGACTAGATGCTGGAGGTTTTCTTGAGATAGGGTTGTAAATGAAAAGGTTGTTCGTGAACAAGCTTGAGACTAGTAAGCTTAGTTCATTAATAGACAGGATTGAACATGCTCTGTTAGTAAAACCAACAAGCTTGAACACAGTCAAGCTCCACTCGTTTAAAGCCCAAGCTTGGGATACCAAAAAAAATACGACTTTATGCTGGAAAGGATAGTATATGCTTCCTGTGAACTCTGCCTTTGTTCAATATTCATTTTATTAATTAGCACATATTATTTTGCAATGCTCATGTTTTCTTGTTCTTAATTGCCACCTTTTAGTACTTATTTTCAAGCCCCTGATATATTGTAGGTTACGGAGCAACCCTCAACACTTCAAGGTGGGGAACTAAGACCTTACCAATTAGAAGGACTTCAGTGGATGCTTTCTTTATTTAACAACAATTTAAATGGTATTCTGGCTGATGAGATGGGTTTAGGAAAGACTATACAAACTATAGCATTAATTGCATATTTAATGGAAAATAAAGGTGTTACTGGACCCCATTTGATTGTTGCTCCAAAAGCTGTGCTTCCAAATTGGATTAATGAATTTTCAACATGGGCACCAAGGTATGTACCTTACAACATGGTTGATTAAAATATATATGGTTAATTGTGCTCTCACTTTCTCCTATTTGGGACAGTATTGTGGCAGTTCTGTACGATGGGCGCCTAATTGAAAGGAAGGCTATGAGGGAAGAGTACTCTGGACAAGGCAAATTCAATGTGATGATCACACACTATGATCTGATAATGAGAGACAAAGCTTTTCTGAAGAAAATACATTGGTATTACATGATTGTTGATGAAGGGCATCGCCTAAAAAATCATGAGAGTGTTCTTGCTAAGACAATTGTCTCAGGGTAAGATCCTTAGCATCTAAATTTAATGAAGTAAATTTTTTTCTTTATATGTACTGATTTTACCTTTTATATTTTTAGCTTCTAAAAATTATTCTCAGTAGAATAATTCTCAAACTAGGGAATTGGATAAGCTTTGGTTTAAAGGAAAACTGAGTGTTATGTAATATAGAAGTTTTTTCGAGTACTATGATTTTTGGTAGTGTGTTGATACATATCTCAAGCATTTGCACTGGAAAAATGAATGATCTCATTTGAGACCTGTCACATCTGATCAATGACTTTTCTAAAGGTGTTGTAGGCTTATAGCTCCATATTAATCAGGCAAGTCCTGAAAATTGAGTTGGTAAGACTGAAACATGTTTGAATTAGAACAGTGTAACACCTGGAAAATATTACTGCAAGCTTTATTGCTAACTTTTAGTTTTAGCTGTTGGATGAAACAACTGGCTTCTGAGTGATACAGATTAAGAAAGGAAACTCACTAAAAATTATAGTATTGCAACTATAGCTTATAGTTGATACAAATTTAATTTATACCATTCTATAAATAAGAATGAAAACTCATTCAAAACTAAATAAATCCAACTACCTGTAAATATAGCCAAGAAAATAAAATAACACAATATATTAAATTAACTAAAATTATTATATAAGAAGAAAAAATTATGAATTTTATATTATATGATAGAAGTATATAAAGGTCAAGAGAGTTGAATCTTAAAGTTAATGATGACATAGAGAAGAAGCCAATTTTATCACATGAAGAAAAAAGTAGTAGATATAGCTAAGCTGGACAATTAACAACGATTAAGAAGAATAAGTCTTTTCACATTAATAAAAAAAATGAAAATGAGGGCAAAATTGATGGTAAGTTAGAAATAATATTATAGTAAAGTCGTCTTCAATTTGATGATATTGGTTTTTCTATGTGAAAAGTATTTGATGACAAAATTTCCTATTGCTCATTTCCTTCAGTCTCGGGGGAATGAAAAAATTATGAACTATGTCATTGTTGTCCATCAAAATAAACTTCATTTTAATTATTATACTATTAAATGGAAATTATGTTATTTTACATATTTTTCAATATCGAAACTCTTTTAAATAAGGGTGAATTCATTTTTAACATATTTAATGATTATTAACAATTTGATATCATTTACTATTTGAAAATTAAATGATTCATGATATAAACCTTGATTTGACAACCTTTTTATGATTAATATATAATTCACGCATTAAAAGTTATTAAATTGTTTTGATTTTTATTTTATTCTTGCATTTATATTAAATAAAAAAGCATTTGATACTTATCTTTTTATTAATATTTCATGCTAATTTTCACAAATGTTATTTTCATATTTTTCTCTTACATTAATTTAGATTTTAAATTAAGATTACATGGAAATTTTTTAATTATAGATGCACTAATTAATTCTATTTCACGGATGAATTTTTTTAGTCTGTTTGTGCTATATATTCTACAAATCAAATCATAGAGGATTTGTTCTAATAAAGATTTGCTATATATATTATATATTGAATTGAGTGACAATGTGAAATTGTAATTAGTATATGTGCATTCATTGAAAAAAAAAATAGTGGAGCAAGAACATGCATGGACGTCGGTAAGATTTGTCACTAATAGGTAATTAATGCATCAAGTAAGATGGTAATAGATCCACTAAACTACATAAAAGGATAGCTCAATGTATGAAGCTTCCGCCAATGTGGGATTCCGAAGAAGGGTCTGTTGTACGCAATCTTCCCCTGCTTTGCAAGAGGCTGTCTCCATAACTTAGACTTGTAACATTTCATCTTTGTTCATCCTCGTATCTATATGTATGTTCACTCTCCTCTCAAAGCTCATGATATCCATGCATTTAAATTGTACATTGGTTCAAATTTTTCAATGCCTGTTCAATAATAACAACAACAATCAAACCTTACCCCATTAGGTGGAGTCAGCTATATAAATTCTTCTACGCCATTAGGCTCTATCTTCTACTATACCATCATCTATATTTTATTTTATTTTATCATTGTTAATTAAGTCTTCTTTGATCTTTGTCTTTCTATTTCTATTCAAGAGATGGAAAAATCTCACGTTTTCCAAATTATGTTGATACTAAATATTTCAGAACTTTCCTTTCTAAATTCATGATTCAGAATTTTGCTTCTAACCAGTTTATAATTATTTCTATTTATTAACACCCTGCAATGCCCCTCTGAATGCTAGTCAGTGCAACTTACAGTTCAATTGTTTATGGTTCATTTACTTGGGTGGATACTAGGTAGGAATTTGAAAGTTGGAGGGAGAAGAACCAGAAAAAATAGCTCCTCCCTCTGTGTTCTTGTGCCCTTTTCATCCACCCAAATTGAAGTTAGTATCCTGGTATCTTATTCTGGATTTGTTTCTTCCAACATTGATCGTACTAACTGTTGATGCTATCTTCGTACTGTTTCTGATCTACACTTCCCCCTCCCCTCGTGCCTCCTTTTCATCCACATATCCAAGTAAACAATTATTGACATATTTGAATCCACATTGAATCTTCTAATACTTATCCTAGTGAATGCTGATGTTATTTTCTTTGTTTATATTCCTGATCTATGCTATTCAGTGAAATTCAGATGTTGTCCTCTGCAGTTATCGTATACGTCGCAGACTGCTTTTGACTGGTACTCCAATACAGAATAGTTTGCAGGAGTTGTGGGCATTACTTAATTTTCTTCTGCCTACAATATTCAACTCAGTACAGAACTTTGAGGAATGGTTCAATGCACCCTTTGCTGACAAAAATGAAGTGTCTCTTACAGATGAAGAAGAGCTCTTGATTATTCGTCGGTTACATCAAGTAGTTCAATGATCATTCACATTTTTAACTAGCTACTGTTACTACTGCAACTGATAACCATATTCCTACTGTTTTTTTCTCCCTAGGTTATAAGACCTTTCCTTCTCAGAAGGAAGAAGGACGAAGTGGAAAAATATCTTCCTGGGAAAACACAAGTGATTCTAAAATGTGATCTATCAGCTTGGCAGAAAGCTTATTATCTACAGATCACTGACATCGGAAGGGTTGGACTAGAATCTGGTATGTTAGATACAGAATCTTTCCAATTCTCCTTGAGTGTTTTAAGTGATTTTTTTTATAATTTTTGTTCCTTTTATTGGCTAATACCTTTGGGTTGTTAGTTTTACATTTTTTGTTATGTTGAAAGTATTTCAAGCAAGACCAAAGCATTTAGTTATTTGGGATTGAAGAACAAAGACATAAGGTCTTTAAATTAACTTGGTTTTTGCGAAGGACCAGAATTCAAACGGGTTTTAAGATTTTTAGGAGAAGAAAATATTAGATGATTACAATGAGAAGATTTAGATTAATGCTAGGTTTAATTGGCTTTACAATCCATTTCTAGGGAGATAAGACTCATTCCTTAATCCTCAATTTGGCTGGAGATGTAGCATTACACTAATCACATATAAATTTATATAACAAATTTGTTTATCATTCACTCGAGTTTGTTTTTAGTTGTGGCTGTCTGTTTAACATTGATCTTCCAAGTAGTAGAGAAAGGAAAACCATATAAAAATAAGCATTATTTTCTCAAGTCAAGGACAACCAAATCAATTACCAACCTTAGTGGCAACTGTAGGACCCTGTAGGCCAATTCCATGCTTCCAACTGGTTGGCGTACTACCGAGCAGTCATGGATATAATCCATCAAAGGTTTGTTAATAGATGGCGTTTGCCTCCGAATTCCAGATACTAAACTATCCTTCTAGATCTGTTAAGGCTACAGAATCTATTCATCAGCCATCAGTAATCAATTACTCGAAATTTTGTAGCATATGGTTACAATATAAGCTTAAAGAACATATAGAGAAATAACATCAAGCTCACATTTTTTAACATGCCGTATCCTGATATGTAAAAAATTCTTAGGAGATATATCAGTTATTTTTATTTTGTATTGGTTCTGGTTCCAAAGTTTATAAACAAAACATCATGAAATTAGTCATATTTTAAATAATTCCATATAATCTCCAATTCTTGTATGGTGGGAATTTAAAGTTCATGTTGTCATGTAGATTTTGATAGCTGCAATTCGTTGTGTTGATGGTGGCTCATGTTCAATGTGTAGGCATCAAATCGAAGAGTCTTCAGAATTTGTCAATCTTGAAGCGTCGATGACTGATCAACATCATAATTATAGCCATTGATTGGTTCGCCTGTGCAAATGATACAGGAAAAAGGTAATGTGAGGACAAGGTTTGTCTGACGCCGGTGCTTCAGTTCCCCTCCTCGCTATAAATATGTTATCTTGCTCTCGTTTCTGTTTCTGTTCCTAGTTGAAACTCTAGCTCATCTAATCCTTGATTTCGTCGAACCTACCAAAATGGCTGCTCTTCGATGACTAAGAAGAAAGCAACCTCGACTGGTGCAGTAACCGCCCATTGTTGGCTGCGCTAGCGGTAGACTTGTAGCATCTTGGAGATGCAGCGCAAGAAACGGTGGAACTAAAAAACCTCCAGGAGCTGAACCGGAGGATGGTCCAGGAGGCAAATAAGAAGCTGAATGAGATATCTGAGTAAATCGTTGACTCCTTCCGTCTTTCCCAATTGGCCGACGAGAAGAAGGCAACGGAGGGGAAGAATAGATTTACGAAGGAGGTTCTAGCCCGTGCTCGTTATGAGTCGAAGTTGCTAGACAAAGAAAAGAGTGTGATTAAGAAGGCGTTAGATGAGGCAATAAAGGGGAGGGGAATTGACCTTTAAAATGGAGCGTTAGACAAAGGAGCTAAAAGAAACAGTATGGAATGAATTTTTGATCTTTTTATCCAAATTTGAGTAGAAAAAGATTCATATCTAATCATTGGAGATCAAGAAGGTTACTTTGACAGAGAAGATTAGGTCATT
>JBAMHZ010000056.1:4388246-4414277 GCA_037177395.1 Alpinia galanga | reverse complement strand
TTTGCCTCCTTTCCATTTACATTTTTCCAACACACTTATCTCGTGCCATTTACGTGCATTGGCACATGTTCAGTAACTCTCACACTGCTTGAAACACAAGTTTGCATCCTCAGAGTTGATGTGTTCTGAACTAGAATCGTTACATGATTTAGAATTTGATATCCACTTTCAGCAAAATCAATCTACGAGGGAAAATTTTTTGAAGAAACTTTGCACACATTCAGTGACTCTCATACTGTTTGAAACAAATAAAAGTTTGAACCCTCAGAGTTGGTATTTCGTATCTAGAACCATTGCATAGTTCAGAATTTAATATCCAGTTTCAGTGAAATTAATCTACGAGGGAAAAAAAATTCCAAGAAACTTAGCACATGTTTAGTAACTCTCGCACTGTTTGATACAAATAAAAAGTCTGCATCCTCAGAGTTGGTGTTTCTAAACTAGAATCTTTGCATGATTCAGAATTTGATATCCACTTTCAGTGACTCTCATACTGTTTGAAACAAATAAAAGTTTGTATCCTCAAAGTTGGAGTTTTTGAACTAAAACCATTGCATAGCATAGTTCAGAATTCGATATCCACTTTCAGCGAAATTAATTAGTCGATGAGGGGAAAAAATTCCAAAAAACTTGGCACATGTTCAGTAATTTTCATACGGTTTAAAACAAAACAAAAATCTGCACCCTCAGAGTTGGTGTTTTTGAATTAGAAGATTTGTGTTGCTGGCCCAGAAACCCAAGATGCGAGAGTGGGGTCGATCACATGAATAGGAGCAATGTCCGGAAAGGACGAACTAAAGCCCGGCTGACTGTGTGATCTGAGCACCTAAAATAAATTTGAGAGAGTGACAGGGGACACTGGAGACACTCCGGCGTTGCTACTCCGACGCTCAAGTCAAAAGAAGAGGCCTAAGGAGAACGCTAAGAAAAAGATCCTCTCTTACCTCGCTGACCCCATGTCTCTTTATATGAAAATCAATGAGGATGTTCTGTCAACAGTATAGAATTCTTCTGACAATAGTATGGAATGGACAGGGGTAAAGAATACTATGTCTTCATTAATGCATCCCTCATGGGGAGACTTTCCTCCATAGATGTTGTGAGCAGTAAGCTACCAAGACATTATACCTCATTAATACTTGTAAATAGTAGGTAAGGTAGATACTCTTTACTGTCAGACACCGTATAAGTCCTGGAGGTCAGCAATGTACATTGAATTGAATATATATAAATAGAACATCCTTCCGGAGTACCAGGATAAGATGTCTCCTGCCGAGAGAGAGATAGATCCGCCGAGAAATCTTCAGCCGAGACATATGAACTGGAAGGTCTATTGCAGAGACATAGAGTCTCCTACCGAGACATAAATACTAGAGGGGTTTCTGCCAAGACAGAGATCTGCTGAGAGGTCTTCAGCTGAGACATAGGAACTGGAAGGTCTCCTACCGAGACATAGGGTTTCCTGCCGAGACATAGATACTGGAGGGGCTTCTGCCAAGACAAAGATCTGCCGAGAGGTCTTCAGCCAAGACATAGGAACTAGAAGGTCTCCTGCCGAGATATAGGGTCTCCTGCTGAGACATAAATACTAGAGGGGCTTCTACCGAGACAGGGATCAGTCGAGACAAGGGCCTCTGCGACCTAGTTTAGCTAACTTCTGGTTCAGCTAACTTCGGGGGCCTGAATAGTTCTCACCCATATCAATTTGCATGATTCAAAATTCGATATCCATTTTCAGCGAAATTAGTCTACGAGGGAAAACAAATTTAACACACCCAGCTCGATACATGTACTAACAATGAGGAATCTGAAACAGAATAAAAACTCTGAAAAATGGTATAGCAAAGTGGAACTTTTCCGGGCTTCAATGAGGAGCCAATTTCTTAGCTTCAGCATATGCAAATATCCTCATCGTTTTCAGCATATCCAAATTTGCAGTGTTTCACTATGAAAATCACAACTTGGATAATAACTAGAGATTATTTCAGAAGAATTCAGATATCTTTAAATGTTAAATTACTTTTTCTTCGATTTTATTTGCCAACTTTGTTGATATAAATTGATTGCTATTATTAGATAATCAGAGATATCAGATAAGAAAAAGATTTAGGAACTTTTAGAATTAAGATTATGTTTATTGTTTTTCTTTCAAAAAGTGAGAAGGAAATACAAAACATTTTAATCAACTATTTTGGTGGGTTAATTAGTAGATGATTTTAAAAAAGGAATTAGTGCAGTGGTAAAGTTATTATCGTGTGACCTATAAATCATGGATTCAAGTCTCGAAAATAATCTTTTCTAAGCAAAATGAAACTACATGACTTGAAAAATGTAATGCACCCCATATCCAAAATTTAAGTTGTTTTTTTTCTTTTTCGAATCTCGATTATCATCATCGCAAGTCGTATGATAAAGTTGAACTTTTTTTATCAATTGAGACCACATTGAATATTTCACCTCGCAAAGAAGACCTATGCAAACCCTAACACCAAGTGAGCAACCCTTTTTTTCCACATATGGAAGCATGGCCAATTAGCCACTCACAAAGACTATAAAACCCTAAAGCTATCGCCTATAACAACACCAATGCATGGGCTTCCACAAAGGCAATCTAGAGGAGCATAAAAGTTAAGAGACCTTCAAAAGTTTAGCATTCCACAAAAATGGAACCTTTTATTGAATTAAATTGTTGTTTGTGGCTAGTTTTAGGTATTCAAATCAAGGTCACATCCCCATGGCATTTGATATCCAAAAGCTTGACTTGATCTTGCACACATGTCACAAGTGTTAGCTAATCGCTTGCTTTTGGACGTCCTTTGTCATCCTCATCACCTTCTTGCCATTTCAATAAAAAAAATGAACAAAATTTGCTTACTTTTGTGGGTGATGGTTCCACTTTCACAATCCATCGAGTGGGTCTAGTAATTTAATATTTCAAAGAAAAAACAATTATGATAGAGTTTAGGATTGAAAATATCGATATGAGTTAACATCTTTGTCTACCAAAATTGTTATCAAATATGTTTTCATCGAATGTAAGTGCTCAAGGCCTCTCATAATGATCCTTTCTAAAAGACACACGCGATATGATCTTACCAAATTTGAAATAAGCTCATTTTTTCATCGAGAAAAACGTGAGAACAATTCTCGAAGATGATCATGGAGGACTTCAATATCACTTGAATGGTAGAAAAGTGAACAAGAATGAATCCACTGCTACAAAAAGATACCAATAAATGTTGGTGATGCTATCAATCACTAAATGTAAAGATTACATAGTAAAAGGTGATCCTCATCCAAACTCGATTTGCCATCTCACAACTCTTTTTTGCACATATTGAAATCTCTTTGATGACCATGGTGATCCTATTCAAGAATGTAATTGAGATGTATGAAATTAGTTTTTTGATGTATGACAAAAGAAAGAAGTTTTTTAAAATCTTTAGACGATCAATTTGACTTATAATTGCCAAGATGATCCTAACAAGAAGTGGGTATGAAGTTGTTCGAAATCAATATCATCTAAACCTTAAAACATTATTGAAAATAGATAAATTAGAATGCGAAGATTGTGTAGGGTTTTAAGCGTTTGTAATGTTTAGTTTGTCATGTTGAGTCCCCACGAGAGGGTCTCGTGGCTAGTGCGGCAGTAGAATTATACAATAGAGTAAGGGTCAATCCCCGAGGATTATAAGCCTTTTCGGAGTATCTGTTCTCCTGCCGTGTTAGCCCTTGGTTGGACACAAAATACTTCTCGTGATTTACCTCATTCGTATTGACTGTGAGACCGATTGACGGGGGCACTGAGGGCGAGTGAATCACCTTTATACACAGTAGTTTGTCATGTTGAAAAAAATTGATCAAGAAAATTGGGAAAATGTAGATTTTTTTTTACTTAAATGATGAGATTACCATTCAGTGTTTCTATCGTCGTCAATGAATGCATAAAAATGGGATTTTTATTGTTCAGCGCCATCCTTCCTGCAAGTGGTTTCAGATGATGAGAGAGGACGGTAATGGAGAGGCTGAGAGGGAGGAGGAAGAGAAGAAGAGCTGCTCGCCGGGTCTCGGCAGCGGCGGTGGCGGTGGGTGTTCTGCTTCACCTACTCCGGCCACGAAGATGAGGATGGGGAGTAGCGGTAGCGGCGGCGGCAGGCGAGCAGACCAGCCGCCACCCTTCTCCGACCGGGTGCTGGAGAACGTTCTAGAGAACGTGCTGGAGTTCCTGACCTGCCGCCGCGACCGGAACTCGGCGTCGCTGGTGTGCCGGTCGTGGTACCGGGCGGAGGCGCAGACCCGGAGAGAGGTCTTCATCGGCAACTGCTACGCCATGTCTCCGAGCCGCGCCGTCGCGCGGTTCGTCGCCGCCCGGGCGATCGTCCTCAAGGGCCGTCCCCGCTTCGACGATTTCAACCTCATCCCTCCCGGCTGGGGCGCAAGCTTCTCGCCGTGGGCGACCGCCATCGCCGCCGCTTACCCCTGCCTTGAGCGGGTTTGCCTCAAGCGCATGACCGTCTTGGATGCCGATCTCGCCCTCCTCGCCCGCTGCTTGCCCTCCTTCCGCGACCTCACCCTCATTTGCTGTGACGGGTTCGGCACCTCCGGCCTCGCTACCGTCGCCGACCTCTGCAGGTTCCGCTTTTTACCAATTGCCTTGCTACGAAACATCGAACCCTAATTTTGGAACATTGTGGATGGAAAAAGTTCCTCCTTTTTTCTACAGGCGATCGATTAATTGCTATTAGTGCTCTGTAGGAACCTGAGAGTGCTAGATCTGATTGAGAACGACGTGGAGGACGAGGACGAGCAGCTGGTGGATTGGATTTCGAGGTTCCCGGAGACGACCACCTGCTTGGAGTCGCTCTCATTCGAGTGCGTGAATTGCCCAGTCAACTTCGCCGCCTTGGAAGCTCTCGTAGCCCGCTCGCCTTCCCTCCGGCGGCTGCGGGTCAACCAGCACATCTCCGTCGGCCAGCTCCGCCGCCTCATGGAGCGGGCGCCGCAACTCACCCAGCTCGGCGCCGGTTCCTTCCACTCGGTGCCCACCGCTGCCGGCGCGTCGGACCTTGACGCCTCCGACCTAGAGTCGACTTTTGCCGCGTCCAAGTCGCTTGTTTGCCTGTCGGGATTCCGTATGTTAGAGCCTGAGTACCTTCCGGCCATCTTCCCGGTCTGCGCCAACCTCGTCTCCCTCAACTTGAGCTATGCCCTGTTCACTGCAGAGCAGCTTAAGCCCGTCATTGTCCATTGCCACAATCTCCAGACCTTCTGGGTACCTACCAAACACCTTCCTCTGAGTTGCCATGATTCTTAAAATTCAACTATGCTCTGATTGTGTGAATCTTTGCTACAATTTGCTTAGGTTCTTGACACCGTGGGCGATGAGGGTCTCCGAGCAGTAGCTAAGAATTGTAAGAAACTTTCAGAGCTTAGAGTTTTCCCTTTGAATGCCTCAGAGGATTCTGAGGGCTCTGTCACTGATTCTGGCCTTGTTGCCATCTCCGAGGGGTGCCAGAAGCTCCGTTCGATTCTGTATTTCTGTCAACGCATGACAAACGCAGCCGTTGTGACAATGTCCAAGAATTGCCCTGATCTAGTCGTCTTCCGGCTTTGCATCATGGGGCGGCATCGTCCCGATCAACTCACTGGACAGCCCATGGATGAGGGTTTTGGAGCTATTGTAAGGAACTGTAAGAAGCTAACTAGGCTTTCTGTTTCTGGCCTCCTCACTGATAGGGTTTTCGAGCACATTGCACAGCATGGGAGATTAGTTCGCACTCTTTCGGTGGCATTCTCTGGGGACAGTGATTTGAGCTTGAAGTACCTCTTTGAAGGGTGCCCCAATTTGAAAAAGCTTGAGATCAGGGATAGCCCTTTTGGCGATGCAGGTCTCCTCTTTGGCATCCAGCATTTTTACAACATGAGATTCTTGTGGATGTCTTCATGCAAGCTGTCTTCGAGAGGCTGCAAGGAAGTGGCTCAGAGGCTTCCTCACCTGGTGGTGGAAGTAATTGGGGACTCGCCTAAGGACCTTCATAGTGATTCTGTCGAGAAGTTGTACTTGTACCGATCCCTGGACGGCCCGAGGGAAGATGCGCCAACGTTTGTTAAGATCTTGTAAGTTTTTTTTCTTTTGCTTCAGTAGAGATATTAGGAAGATGGAATTTGCCATTTCCTTTTGTAGTTTGGCACAGGAGGTTACTCCTGGTTGAAGAAATCTATGATGCCATGAAGCTAAAAGTGTGAATTTGGCCAGTGGCTTTCATACACACGCACGATACAAAGAGCAGATAGTTTCAGTTTTTCGGATGGTGTATTTGTACTTATGACTGTTTTGTAGAATAGCTTCTGCTCTTCCATGGCACCTTCAACTTGTTATAAAGTAGAACATACAATTCAATTCATAGGCACATGCTGGACAGTGTCAAGGTTGGTTGACGATCGAGAGAGACAACCGAGTGCTTCTTTAACTTGCTCATATTCTGGGTGCCATCTAAACTTAAACTGTCACCTTCACATGTTTCCTGTTAAAGTCCTTGGAACCCTGAATTCCTTCCTTGTCACTGATCAAATACTTTCTTGTTATCCAACAAGTCTCTTATTGGTGCCTTGGTTCATTACTTGATTGGCTCTAAATGCTAAAAACATCCCTTTTAGAGCTGAAGAAGACTGCTCATCTGCCATTGGATGGACTACTGAATTGTTTGTTGATCACCAGTGGGGGATCTTCAATCATTTCACTGGCTAGTTGAGTACTTTGGTGATTCTTTTGGTGGTGTTTTGTGTGTGCCTTCAACCTACTGATTTCTTTGTCATTGTGCTCTGGTGTGCTATTGCAGTACTGCATGAAAGTTACAGCCACTGCTTCCATTCAGAAAATCAAACACAAGTGAGTAGGCCTTGCTCAGTAATTAGCTATTGTCAAACAACTTGTTTTTGTTTAATATAGCATTTTTATTTCTGTCGCTTTGAAAGACCATGGCAGACTTTTGCCATGACTCCATTTAATCGGCAACAACAGTCAAGCTTTTATCCTACAACTTTGGGTTGAATATGTAGGTTCAATCTTTTATCGTATTCTTATTTATATTTAAATGAATTTTATATGATTTATTATTGTTAATCAAGTATTTTTTTTCTTTCTCAATTAATATGTGTATTTATCATGAGATCTCACATTATCTTAGTCGGGGCATCCTTCTATGCCTAAGTACATGTTTTCGATTTTCTTCCCTCGATAGGTGCAACTCATTTATACTTGTATATTCGTGCATTCATTTTAACATTTTGATCTATGCAATTCTCACCTTTTATTTGTCTATTCAATTCCATATAAAATATTTTTTAAAAAATTTTTAAAAATACTTTAGGATCACCTCTTCCACTTCAACCTTATCTCTATTAATTGTATCTTTTAATCAGCATGAACAGATGCATCTCTGGAAAAATCACTTGTCAACCATCAATGCCTGTTTGCTGCTGCAATGTAATACGCATCGATGTGTCTTAAATCTTAAATTGAGAGAAGTGACAACCTGCTTCCACTGTGTCTCGTTGAGAACGCCATTGATAGGCAGATGATTGAGGAAGTGAGACTGTAATTGTCAAACTGTTTAATCATTTACTAACAGTGGTTTCTTTGTTTGTTTGTTGTGGTGCCACAACAGTCCTTTGGAGTCTCACAGGAGATGGAAGCAAGACAGGCTTGTGATCGATGAGCCATGGAAACAATGACAGATGGTGGGTGTAGGGCATAAATTCACATTAAGACACTCAATTGATGCCATCATTGTTCTGGTTTTGGGTTGGATTGCATGCTGCATCATCAGATTGTGACAGGGAGAAAGTTTGAAGGCACAAGTAAGTGTGGCCTTTGTAGATCCATGGAGAACAAAATATCAACTTGGCTTTTGAGGGGGGAGGAACTGGTGAGGATTAGGTTAGAAAGAGTGTCACCATCTCATTTGAGAATGAGTTGTCATCAAACTTAGAAGTGAGCTAGTGTCACTTTCGATCACGACATGTTTGATTGATTGACTAATTGATCGATGATGGATCGATTGGGTTTGACTAGCTCGACCCTAAACCCATCTTAGCACCTATAAACCCTAGAAGACTAGTTTGTGAAGCTTTGCATAGTCAAAAAGTGATGCTCAAAGAAGAAAGCAAGTTTTACTTTTAAAAGTTAGGTGAACCTTACAACAAACTTTGAAAGCTTATGAGCACCCAAAAAAGTGCTCTAGTTTATGCAAATTTGGTCAGAGTTGGCCAAACATTTGCATCTTTCTTTCTTTTTTCCAAGTTTGATGTGCAAATCTAAAGTTGAGTATTAATTAAAAATCTTTCCTTTGTTTTTTGTTTAGAATTAGCAATTTCTTAAGATTTCGATGTCTCGGGTGGTTTGTGAAACTCTAGAATTTTTCTTTGTAGTGTCAATGATTTCTTAGGCAAACAATTCATCTGATGGTTAGTAAAACCTGAAGCTTTTTTTATCTGTAGTGATGGTAATCACTCAAGCTTTCGATGTGTTTGATCGATTCTTATTTGCCGTGGCATCAAGATGCTCTAGTTTAACATTCCTAGCTCTCAGGGCTTACTCGGACGGCTAGGGCAGCCATGTTAAAGTCCGAAAGGGTAAAAGGTCGATTTATGGGTTTCACCGTCAGGCTACCGATGACTCTGTATTTCTGCACTAGCCGTCTTGGGTTCTTGATTTATTCTCCTCCACACGTAGGGGCAGCAGTGTGGGGCCACTAATGTAGTGGTTCAATATTTTTTTCTAGTTTAACATTCCTTGTATAACCTTCAGGTATGGTGGTTTATCTTTGGTATCTAAAACTAGAAAGGCACCTTGAAAATTTTGAAGGTGAAAATAAAAAATATAAAACGAGATATCACACATAAGAAGTGTTGCAACACTTTTAGGGTGCATTTGGTTCAAGTTATCATATATAACCTTGGTTATGAGATTACTTAGTAATCACATAACTAAGGTTACATAGAATAAAACATAACTTATATTATTTGGTTCAAACTTAAACTTAAGTAATATGATAAAAATTTATTTGTTTGGAGGTTTTAATATATAATCTAATTTAATATTTTACTATATTACCCTTGATTCAATTATAAGACTTTGTTTATTTTAAAATATATTAGCGATTGATGATCGACGATGGCCGGCGGAGGCAACCATGAAGGTCAGTAACCGGTGGACGGCGGTGGTCGAAGACGGCATTGGCAGGCAACGACGGTGGTCAATAACGACGGTGGATTACAATTGGCCGTGATGGTGACGGTGGTCACCGGCCATCTCTAGGCCGGCGGCGGTCGCCGGCCGTCGCCCGGTGGTGGTAGACGGTCGGCAGCGGTTGACGACTCGCAGCGGTTGAAGGTTGACGATCGACGATGGCAACCGCAGGTGATTGATTGGGATTTTGATTATATTTAGACAAAATTGAAATTTGATAAAATTCAAATGGATAATTTTGGAAAAAAAAATATTTGTTAACCTCGGAATTAATAAAAATCTTACTGTCTCCAAGGTAATGTGATTCCCTATTGTATGCTCATTTTGCTGACGTGGCGGACATCCTTCATTATTTGGAAATCACTAATTCCTTGAACCAAACAAGGTAATAGTAGATAACCTTAGATGGATAACCAAGTGTTGCGAGAAGAATCTCAGGATGCATTTGGTTCAAAGTTACTACATTACTCTTGGAAAAGAGAAGGAAATAGAAGAAAAAAAATTAAGAAGAGAAAAGAATTCTTAAAAAATAAAGAAATGAAAGAAAAAAAATGACTGACAATGGCATTAACCAGCAATCAACAACGACAATGGCTGACAAATGACTATCGACGATTGATGATAGTGATCGATGATTGATGGTCAATGATCGACAGTGACCGACAATGATAGCGATCAGTGGTAACAGTAGGGGCCAACGGCTGATGGTGATAGGGGTCAGTGATTGGTGGTGAGAGTGGCAAAGGCCGATAGATAATATTTAGACGAATCAAAATTTATTAAAATTTTAAAAATATTTTTGTCTAAAAAAATATAAATCTAAGAATAATTTTGAGAATATTTATTTATTACTCCCTCAATCAAATATGACAAATATGCTGAATCATTCCTTATTTAAATAAAAAAAGGATTAAATCTTATGATCACATGTCAATAACCAAGATAATCTCGGACCAAATGCACTCCTAGGATTTTTATTGGACACGTTGAAAGCTTTAGAAATCATCATGTGTTGGGTTCTTATTTTTTGTAAGCAAATTTTAGCCATTGCACTTCGGAGAAATGCACCATTTGCTAAATAATAAATTGTGCTGGACATTTTGGTTAATGCACAAACTTTAGGTCCGTGTTTTCATAATTGCCATAGCAAATATTTTCCTTTTTTCCATTTAGATAGTTGAATTGAAATTTTTAAGGACTAAAATTCATTAATATTTGCATTAAGTTCAACACTAAGGAATTTCCAATTAATAATTTAATTATTTTTGTGGACTACACAATTTCAAGGGATCATTAAAATTTAAAAGGAAATTTTATAAAATAAAATTGTTATGTTATATGAAATTAAATATTAAATTATGAATGATGCACGACTAAGATATTAAAGTGAATATACATGCATATGAAAATGAACAAAATAAAACAATAGAGAAAATCAATCGATAGACACGCTTAAAATAGTTTAGGCATATACTTGATCATCAATAACTATCCTAATTAGATAATACAAGATCATATATTAATCCAAGAAAAAAAATGAGACCAAAGAAAATTTAATTAGCAATAACAAAATGAAATAAAATTTATTTGAATATAATTGAATCCGATTTCGTAGAAAAAGTCACCAAAATGACACATTGGTAGCCATAAGAATGCCTTCATTCTTCATGCTTGAACTTATTTATTTCTTTAATATAAACTACTCATTTTGATGATTGAGGAAAAAGTTTCTAAATTATTTCAAATCTAACCAACAATTCTTCCTTGATTCATAGTGTACTATTTAAAAAAATTCCTATCACAATAGAATTTAATTTTATCTTAAGAACAATAGTTTATAATTCTATATGCATTTAACATGGTGTGAGATTATCATCCTTAAAGGAAAAAAAAAAACATACTTCAAAAAATATGATTGAGATATTTAAATCATCTTGTCAATGCCATTTAGGTTTCTTATAACTATACATCTTCATTTGTTTTGATGTCAAAATCTTAAAACTTTAAGCATCATTTTGAATGTATCCAAAATAAATTAATTGTAGAGAGTGAATAGAGTAGAATAAAAAGTATAACTAGGAAGCCCTACTTCTTGGGGTTATAACATCAAAACATAGAAATTATCATAAATACAATGAAAACTAGTAATTTTATTTATAAAAATAAAACATATGTACATATAAGTAGATGTAATGTGCCACCCAAATTTTGGGCAGATGTTGCAAGATACTGGAGAAGGACCCTAAGATAATATGCAAAGATTTATACACATTACAACAATCTGTAAGAAAGCTTCAGCAAAAAGGGTGTAGGAAATATCATGAAATTAAGAAGAAATAGCAGAGGATGGATAGAGCAACACCACCTTAACTGGATTCCAAGATTTAGAGCAGTTCTTGGAACAAGTAGATACTCGCAGTTCGGTTCATAATACCAACCCCAGAAGCCTCATGGCACAGCACCATCAGATTGGCCTCTCGAGGTAGATCCCTCAGTCTCGGGTGTCTGGTTTAGTGGCCGAGTGTCAGAATACAAGGGATTCGATGCACTTGGAAATAACAAAATTATAAAAAGAAAGGCAAGGCACCTGAGAATGCTGGACCATAATAAGTCAGCTCTGAGCACACTCGAAAGGATGCAAAGTTCCTTCAGCCAATTCGTGCATCCTAATGCGCTCCAAAAACTCCAGGGGCCTGAAGAAGATGAAAGGAAGCAATTCATAAGTAGTTGAAAAGCATTTTGTTCTCCTCTTAACCAATTGATCCTTGTTTGAGAGATCAAGCATCGATTTAATTTCACTTGCATTTAATCAAAACGAATGAATTTTGAAAGGCAATGCATTGTTATGGATTCAGAATCTTACAGGAGAACTTCACGACTGCGACATAATTCTCGTTGGTTCATCTCTATAGCACTCAAGATATCAGTGTCTGGTCCGGCTGCACCTCCAGCAACCATCGAAGGGACTAGCGCACGTGGCGTCCACATCTGCCCATGAGAAACTGTTAGCACACACTAACAAAATAATGAACACTTGTGATTTCTACCATAAAAGGATTTCTTGATCTTACTTTAATTGTGTAGTCAATGCCACTGGTTGCAATAGCACAATCAAATGGATGGCACTGTATGCAGTTGACAACTAAAACCAGACAAGATAAAAATGTGACAATATGCACCAACCAACACATCGATGTCTTGATGATAACTGGAATGATCAGGCAAATACTGAAATAGATTTAAACACACATACCAGACTCATCCCCAGCAAGCATTTTGACAAGCCTCCCTGATTTTTTCTCCCAAATAAACCATCTTCCATCATCACTTCCACTTGCAACAAATTCTCCTGTAGAAGTTCCATAAATCATGAAACGATACATTCATGATGAGAAGTTTCAAGATATTAGAATGCGACAATAGAATTTCACAACTCATAAACCGTCCGCTCAAGTTGAAAAGGAGATTCCACCATGGAAAAAAAGAATATTTATCTATCATTACCGTCCTAAAGTTGTGTTAGTTCCCACCTATTTGAGGTTAGGTAATGGATTGTATACCTCAATCGGACTCTATTGTAAAGTTATATCATCACTAATAAGGTAAATTGTTAAAAATATAACAATTTATAAAAAGTTTAATCAAATCGTTCTCGACCTTCTAATTTTAACATAGATATAAACAACTCAAAACATTAAACAAATATATCCAGTCGTTAATTTTTCCATCCATAAATTGTTATGACATTACAATTAAAAGTTATTATTTTAATTATTATCCTTAATGTAACCAACAATTATAGTATATCACTCTCACTGGCTCCAATAATGATGCCAGTTGGTCTACATATGCAATAAATAAACAAAACGATCTTCTGCTATAGAGAACAGTATAAATATAATAAGGCTTTATATGGTAATATATTAGTTTGTTTTTGCAGTTGTAAGAAAGTCTACACGTTGACCACATGTACATGATGCAGATCATACAAAGATAGCAAAGATATAGATGACATCTAGATATGACAACTTTTATGAAATATATATAATTCTCCATCAATCTCCCTTAAATAAGGATATTGGTATAAGAATTCAACTGTATCTTGGGCCATGATGACTGCTTACATTCTCGTCATGGCCTTTAACAGATCACACAGTAAGGATTACTTCCTGGACTACTATAAGAACAGCAAAGGTTACTCTATTTTCTGGAGTATGAAGTTGAAAGAAAAAATATCAACTGCAAAAGTATAATTTTTTATCACTGTAATTCTCTAAAATTAACACCGATTGTAATAAGAAAGATATAAAAGTAAACCTTGTCCACCAAGAAAGCTCGCTTGCTTTATATCTGTCCCCACATTGCAATGGCCTATGTATCGTCTTTTCATATCAATTGTAAATTCAGGCTGAAAATAATATATATAAAACGAAAACATCAAAATTTTAACCAAAAAGGCCAGAAGACAACAAAATAAAAGAAAGGCAAGAGGTCCCTGTGATGCAAGTTGACTCAAAAAATAAAATGAATACACTCAACCAATTGTCAATGGAAAAATTGTTTACGTAAAAACCATGAATTCGACACTCATATGACTACATTTAGTAGGTCATAAGCATTCCGTTCTTCCACTTGTCCTTAAAGAGTAATGAACACCATTAGTAGTGCCTGAATAAACCAATAAGTTTCCATATATTATCAAACAGTATATCAGTACTGCTGCGTACCAAATGGAAACAGCACAGAAAACAGTTTTATTTTGGGGCAAAAATTAAAAGGTTACCCCTTATTTTTTTAAAATCATCAAATGTCAAATGAGCTTACTTTAATTCTTATCAAATGGGCACTGCCATCATCTGTAGTATGTCCATTTTACCTTTCTTATAATGATATATTTAATATGTTCACTTGTACTAACTTAAAAGGGAAACCAGTGCACGAAATTCCCGCTAATGTGAGATTCCGGAGAAGGGTTAGATTACATTGGATTCATTGTAGGCAGTTTTATGCTGCATTGCAAGAGGTTATTTCCACGATTCGAAATTGTAACCTCAGTGTTATACAACAACTTTACCATTGCACCGTAACTTCCCTTCACTTGTACTAATTTGAAGCAAAAAAAAAGGAATCATTTCTCCCTTAAATCTAGGTTTGCTACACAAAAATATTTCCACTTTAATTAAGGATAATTGCAAGCATTTGGAATTCTCAAACTAACAATTTACTTTTGGTGATTTGAACCAAATTTTTCTAACTCCATCTGTATAGTCAACAGTTTGGAATGTGAACATTCACATACATTTTTATCGGAACTAGGATGATTTTGCCTCGAACGAATAAAAGTGAACACTTTCAATGAAGGTTATAGTGAACATATTAGAGGTGATAGGCACCCCTTCAGTAATATTCAAAATAGGGGCACTTTTTCAGTTTTTTGCTCTTTATTTTTCCTGTATATACTTACTGTTGGTCTGGACTCTGTGCTAGTCAAAGCAAAACTAACAAAACCAGAAATTACTAAGGCATAAAAATTTATGAGCAGCATAAAAAAGTAATAAATATCCACCAAACCAAAACCTGATAAATAAGGCATTCAGTTTGAGATGATGGCGAGGGCAATCCTTCTGAACCATTAGCGCCGAAACTTTCTCTAGTTGAATCATCTCTTCGAAATCTCAAGTTCAAACTGCCACGCAAGATGTTAGAGTCAGCGTCACGAACCTCATCACCTGATATTGCTGTTTCAAAATCTAGTTCCATCTCTTCCTCATAATCAGAATGTTCTCTTTCATCACGAGACCCCGAGTATGCATTATTCAGTTCTGCTCGAAAGAGCACATCACTTAATGATCTTAACCTTCCATGCCTTATTTCACTTCTAGCAGTTTCTTCAGTATCTTTTTTGTCTTTTTCAGCTTCAGCTGCACAACAAACCAAGAACAGACAATTATAAAAATAAAAAAATAGAACTTCCGTTTGTAATTTTAATTTTGTGGTGTGGTACCTGCAATCAATTAAAAACTAGTATTTTTTTGTTTAAAAATACTTATATGCTTTAGATGTGGGTTTTTGAATCTCCTTGTTTTTCTCCCCAATCTTTTATTAAACATTTTATCATTCCTTGCCACTGTACTCAGCCACTGAAAACATCAATCTGTCCAACATAAATAAATAACTAAATAAAAGTGACGCATTCCCTGATCCTGTCATTGAGATTTTTCTTATTTGGTAGATGCATGCTCATGGAATAGCATCATTTAGGTCAAGAATAGCTTGTAGACATAATTTAGTTCTCAAAGTTTGCAGTTTCTGAATTGTCTCCAAAATAACCTACTCTATTTCCTGCTACAAAGATGGGAATGCTTTATACGTTGCAAAATTATTCCTTTGATAAGTAAAGTCACTTGGTCTTACCTTCAACGAAGGTTTATAACTAGGATATACTTTTGGAAGACATAAAAATTGTTTCACTTAAATTATCCTATATCTTTTCATCCCCCAGAAACTAGTGGTCAAACAAAAATCATTCCTTCTTAGGTCCTAATGGGAGAAAAATGTGGAAACTGAAACTTAATCTACACAAACTAGAGTTTACCAAAGATAATTTCGTCAATCAAACCACTTAAAAGCTCTTCATATTCCCATTCAGCTTATCCCCTTGTACCAAACTATATTTCCTCTTAAGTCATTCTATTTCTTTGCTCAACATATTCATGACTTGCATGACGAATACGAACAAAACTTCCCTTAATAATGGAGAATGAAAATTATAAGGTTGTTAAAAATGCACTACGGATCAAGAAGAACTTCTTAATGATTGCCGTGGTCCACATTTGCTCTAAGAGATTTCCCAATCCTAATTCAAAAAGATTCATGACCAAGCGACTGGTCCTTTCCCATACATAGAAATTTTGGATCTACATATAAGACTGATTTACCTTCTTACATGAATATCAGCATGATTTTTGCCGTGAAAGAATTAACTCATATCATATTTTCTTTTAAGCCTCCTGCGTCCACTATCCTCAATCAACTAGTGTTTTATCTGGTTTCAACCAAGCCAATCAAACAATTATTCTAACCAGCAACAATGATGTAGAGGCTATTCTCGACAACCAGAGTCTTTGCAGTCATTTTGTGATTTTGGCCTTCAAAGGCCTGCATGATATCACTATGGGTTTATTTGAGAAGCTTCATGACTTTGCACATGATATTTTGCATCATATTTCATGGGTCAGTCTTGGGAGTTTAGACCCTTTCAACCACAGAGAATACCGGATAACCATCTGACTGTATAAAGAACTTCAAAGCTATGATAGAAGCAAAAAATAGTACATAAAAATCTAGTGATGTAGCAACAGAGAATGATCAAAGCAAACACGCTCATAAAGAGGAGAGTTCTCACACAGAAAAACAAAGTAGAAATTCTTATTAATAAAAGTTAAATGGACTATGAAGTACTTTTTATACACTCAAACCTAATGAAATCTAAGAAATAAATACCCAAATCGGAAAACTACTAGACCATGATTGAGAATCTTTAATTTATTTCCTTTTCTGATCACCTAGGGCACCAAAAGGTTCCATGAAAAATTGTTAGGACTCCAAAAGATTGCATGAGAATTTTAGAGATCTTTAATGGAGATTTGTTCAACTCTTATTACATGGATATTCAATAGGGTGACACTATTTGTTTTTAAGAATCACTGAGTGTTTTTAAGGTTGGAGAATTTATGCTTCATTAAAGTATGTATCCTTAGTTCTATGCAAGGAGAGTCTTGTGGTTGGCTGAGACAAATTTGGAATACAAATTACTTTTCCTCCAGACTATTTCCTCTCATTTTCCATTTCTTCTTCTATAGTTATATTCTCCTATACTTTCTTTTCTCATCTCTACTACTACTAATTCCTTATTGCGTACTACATCACTCAATCAAAACAGATCCCTTATGCAGAAACTTCACCATACCCAATGGGTTGTTGCTTTGTTGATGGTATCCCAAATAAAAAAGATAATAATAGAATAGCAATGATAATAATAGTAATAGTAATAATCTATCTATAGATAACTTCATTAAGCTCCACACACAACTCTAGAATTCACAAAACTAACCTGCAGCAAGATGAATTTTTATCGTTGCAACCATATCTGCAGCCTTGCAGTTTGATGGAGCTAGATTAACTGCCATGTTTGCAAACTCAAAAGCTTCTTTCAGTTTCCCTAGCTGCAGACAATTTGCACACAACATATAAAGAGTAACAATTTCAGAACAATCCTTTAAGTTTCTTTGGGAGGATTATTCAATAAAAAGAACCTGCATTAGTGCTTCTGCCATGTAAAAATGTGCCTTGAAAGATGAAGGATTTATTCTCAGAGCACTTCTGCAGTCCCTTATTGCCATGTAAACATCATTTTTCCACTTCATCTGTAATCAAGATTGCATGTTCAGTAGTTTGATGATAAGTTTGGCCTGACAGAAAAGAAAGACTAAGACTAACCCTAAGAAGCAACGCTGCTCGAATGCACAAACATTCATATCTAAGAGAAACTCCAACGTCTGGTCCTTTCCCATCTAATACTTCATTGCATGCTTCAATACCCAAATAAAGGTTTGAGTTCTCCTCCAATATATTTGCAGCTGTTCGAACCAAATTCTTGTACAGGTCAAGCTGCAATCATATATGAAGTTAGTCATTCTATAATGACTTTCCTTATTAAAAAAATCAGACATTAAGAAAAGGCATTTAGCGTTTCTTACCCGATGCATCATTCGGTATGAACCACATGCTGGTGAAGATGCCAACTTTAATTCTTCAAATCCAGGAGCTAAATATAAATATTTTGGAACATCAACAGCAGTGTACCTCACGGTGCTATCATCATCTGAATATTTCCAATCAAGTTCATATTAAACAAAATTGGCAATAAATCAAGCAGAGTTGGATAAGCCTTCAATTATCTGCCTGAAATTTTAGTATAATAACCTAATAACCTTCTAGGAAAAGCAATAGTTGGATATTTGGTGTTTTCTCCCTGTCCCAATCCATTTTTTCAGGTGTGGCATTATCAATTTTTATCGACCAAAAATTTGATCTATTATCCTCTACCCAATACACTTGAGTATAACCTAAATATTACATTTTTCTGCCATCTTAATAACCAAGACTGGTTAGCATGCTAATATTATCATGTCATTAATAGTTATAACTTCACATGCAATCAGACTCCTTGAAAATTAAAATCTTTTGCATCGTAAACATGATCTAAAACAATTAACTGATCCACCAAAAGTACCAGATAAATAATGGCTTCTATACAACAATTATTGACATGGAGATATTAGTCATTTAAGCTCCTAAGGTCATTAAAATACCATAATATATAACAAGTGATCTGATGGAAGCAAGTGATCCAAGATACAAAGTTCAGTTATGAGAATAAAGTTCAGGCTATATTTGTTAAAATCATGAAATCTCATACTATGTTCTGTGAATTCTGCCAGTGTTTAACACTATGGTGTATTTGCCATTTGGTTCAAAGAATGGAATTGACTTGAAATAGAATTCTTATTTCCAAGGATTTAACTAGAGTAGGAATGGAATAAGAATAGGAATTTCCTTGGTTTGGTTGATGGAATGGGGTAAGAATAAGAATACTATAACAGATAAGAAAATCTCTATGATGCTAAAATATCATTGCAAAAAATATTTCACCCAGCCCCCTCAATTTGCTTAGTCCAATCAGCTTGTACGGTTGGCCCATGTTGCCGCCTAGTCCATTTAACCTGCACCATTGGTCCGCCTATGCTGATCCATACCCCTGGTTTGCCTCACTTGTCCAACATCCTTGGCCCACCACCTAACTTGCTTAGTCCACCTGACCCACTCAATTGCAAAGCCTGCTTAGTGTACTTAGTTCACTTGGTCCACCTATTCCACTAAGCTCAATTGATATGTTCCACTTGCTCAACCCACATGGTCCATTCAACTCACTTAGCTTTCTCAGTCCATTTGCTCACCCTGTTCAATCAAGCCACCTAATGCTCATGTTCTGCTTGGTCCACTCTACCCAACCTGCCCAACTGTCTATCCACCTAGTCCACTTGACCTGATCGATTCACTGGGAATCTTGGATGTGATTTACCCAACCTGTTCGTCTCATTCAGGATGGTAGCTCTTCCTATCCAAACATGTATTCCTTGGAGAATGAGATAAGAATAAATATATATATTCCTTGAAATGGTGAAAGAAATTTGAGGGCATAAGCATGTAAATTAGAATCACAAATTCATTTTGGTAATGTATATAGAAATTATATGAGAATTCACAAGGAATCAAAGAGCTACTCCTGAAACTAAACTTAACATGTCTAGACCAGTGTTTCCAACTAAATGTTTCAATAAGCAGAAGCAAAGATCTCAATTATCATATTGTGTAAAAATAATCCAGTTCTACTTAATTGATGAGAAAGACAAATCATATGAAGCTAAACTGGCACTCCCAAGAAACAATGATTTTTAAGCCACTACTACAGTGGTGCTGGATATATTTCAAACATCTGATAGCTTTCACATTTACCATGCTAAAATGTCATGCTCATTTTAGACACACAACAAAAAATCGCTTGATATACTTTGTCTACTTTCTAAAGTGAAAATTCAAACTTATGTTTCATCTAATTCAACATAAAATACCATAAATCTCCAGCATAGTGCATTTAGATAAAACAACATAGCAATTCACGACACATAGGTAGATGAACTCGAATGAAGAAATTGCATGTACAAGTACAAAAGCATGTTATAACATACCACATTTAACATCCATCAAGTACACATGTTCCCCACTGTAGCTCAAAAGTACCTCTTCTCCATTTGGACTAAATGTTACATGTGTCAAATGCAAGCTTGACTTTTTCTGGATAGTGGAGATAAATTATAGACAATCTTAAGAAATCATTCTAATTTCTAAAGCAAAAAAGTTAACATAATCCATGGAGTAACTGTGCTTTCATTAAAAAAAATGCACTTTAATAGAGGAAATGATGAGGCCAGTAGTTTACTCAAAATTGGCTTCTCTTTCATTCTTAAGATAATCACCTCAAATTTTCAGTCATTTCGCGTGTTGATGCCGAATGGCTTTAGAAGAAACATTACTTGATTTATTTCCGATGAAAGAACAAGTCAATGTTCATCCATGTTGCCAATACTGACATTAGTGGGGCAATAGATTCTGTTTTACTGTGTGTATATATATATATATATTGAACCATGACACTAACAAATTTCCAACAATTAAAAGTTTACACAGGATATCTTCCTCTTAACCAACATGATCAAGAAAATGATATTCCTTAGTCACTAGGAAATGCACAAAGCTCCTACCAATGTAAGAGTCCAGAGAAAAAAAGGGTCGAACCATATTGAATCTACTGTAGTAAAGATTAAGCAAAACAAATTGACACAAAAAGATCGATGTTTGCAACATCTAACATGCAATGGTCAGGCCCCGAACCAAGCTCCGAGTTGGCATGTAATCAATCAGGCTAGTTACTTTCCACTCTTTGTTAGCCAAGCTATGGTTACTTTAATGAAGTATAATATAACTATCACATTCTTAAATTGTGCACAAATTAAGAATATGCTATTGGAGAGAACTTTTTGGCTAAAAGAATTTATAAAATTGCCACCGTATTACATACTATATGGAGGGTATAATCTAGCAGAATCAGAAAATTCTTGTTATATATAATCAGACAACACCAAGCCCTGTCTAAAGACCCTAAAAGAGAGAATCAAGTAGTAAATTTCCTAAAATATTATCAGGAAGCTTCAATGACAATAAGAGTAAAACTTGGAATACAATGAATTGTTACCATAGCAACTAAACGTAAGAACATTAATCATATATGCATACTTTTTTCAAAATCACTTATATTATTGTGTGAAATGCTCCTCAATTATCAAAGTCAATAAATGTCATATCTAACTTCATGCCCACGAAAATGGAACTGCATTTCTGACCAAAACAAGATGTGATTATTGTTATCTTCATATTGCAGCTTACATATTGAACAGATAACAATGATTGCTCAAAAACAACATCGTAAAATGATAGATGATGATGGCAAATATATAACATCATGTATCTTAATTTGAAATGAATTTTAAAGGACAATAATATTGCTCAGAGAACATCGCTATTGAACTTGGAAATAGATACATGATGCAAGAGTAACCAAGCCATTTTAAATACTGGAAAGGAAGTCCAAATTTCCAGCAATTATCTTAAAGCAATTTAACAAGGATAGAATCATTTTCTATTCAAGAATATAGGTAAATGATAAGAATGAGAATATCCAGATAGGTCCCTGGATAAGCAAGTTGATATTATCAAGTAGCATACGTACATGCTCAGAGAGATGTAGTGGACAAAAATAGTTAACACAAGGTGGTGGCTTCATTTTCATTTGAGAAGAGCTCACGGAAGGAAGCATTCTTCTATCATACAAACGAGCAAATGCATCACTGCATTAACAATAGAAGGATGATGTGTTAGTGATAGATATAAATGTGAAAGGAGAAAATTACCAGCACATGCTACCTGCCACCCACAAGAAGCTGATGAGGGCGAGTAGGACTAATGTCACAAGATTTTAGTGGCAAACAATATTTAGGAGGATCAGCTAATGATTTTTTTTCTCCTCTTCGCAGATCAAGCTGTCAGAACATAAAATATCTTAAAGGAAATGAACTTTGATCCAAAAGAACACATAGCAACATGAGTAGAATTAAAATATATGATATATAGCCATAAAGCATATATACGTGCAAGTATGTATCCCGCTTCACAGTTACTTCTACCATTTCTTTCCACAAACCATCATGCAACATTCAGACTTATGTTCACATACATGATTTCTAATTTCAATCAGTGCTCATCTAATCAGAAGATCTTCAGTTTGGACGAAAAGCTAGTATTTCTTCATGGACAAAGAAATGGGAGAATCCATCATCTCACTTTCTGCAGCATATGAGGGGGAAAAGTGGGGACAATTGGCTACCACTAGTAAAATATATATAATATCTCATTTCACAACCTCATATCACCTTAAATACTGAAACGTATTAAACATTCTGTTCACCATTTCATTCTTTTATGTAGGTGGAGAAGCTAACATAAGCAAAGCTTATTCATACTCGTCTATAATAAAATAGATTAACAAGACAAAAGCAAATTTCGAGCAATAATAATCCAACTTAATCAACTACTTACAAGCACATTATGACATTCGTGATTTGAAGAACCAGAAGGACAAGAAGAAATTTCACGCAAGTCATGTTGTCTCAAAGTACCATCTTCACTAGCACTCCATATGACATTGGGATTTCCAAGTTCGACCTAAATGTTATTAGAACAAATATAACAAACTTCTATTATCATAGCAAGAAATAAAACATACTACAAAACTTCAGAAAGATGATAGGAATACAACATTTGAAATAATCAGAAGGAACAAATTGTGATACATCAAATTTATCAAGTTCAAAACATGTTATTATGAATATAAAAGAAGGATGAAAAAAAATACGCCCACTTTGCCACTTCCACAATCTGCAAACAAATTTATTCATAATAAACTAAAGACAATACGGAACATTGATTTATCAAATCCAGTCAACTGATTCATTCTACTTTCATGTAAGATACTAGTGTTTGTTGAGTTAGAATCTTACAGCTAGCTTCTTGACCCTCCTAGTGTGGCACTTGTAAGATGCTACTGGTTCTAAGGGAGCTTCCACAGACCTGCTGCTTGAATGAGATAAACTGAAAATTCGTACCTGATATTTAGTGCAAGTCCCTACAATCAGCTTAAACTAAAAATTTAGCCCTTAAAAAGGAAAGAAAGAGTTTTTTCCAACTGTACTTGAAGCAATACCTCAGCTTCACCTGCACCTGACACAACTAGTTCATCAGATGTCTCTGGAACAAACTTTGTACAGAATATATTTGCATTGTGACCTGTTTCAATACTATGTAAAAGCCCCCTGTCATTGTAGCTCCATATATGGATCTGCAGGAGAAATGTAAAGTTGAATATCAAAAACAAAAGTAGGTAATCATTACATACAGACTCCTTTGTTAACCTAAATAATGGAATTCATTAGTATCAGAAAATAATAATGGAATTCAATTCCATAAATAGGATTCAATAATGGCCAACTCAGAACTACCAGCTGATATTTTTGCAACCAAGTTAGATCAGCTAAGAGTTACATGCAAGATGTGCTTCGGTTCTTTAATTTCCATAGCATTGACCACCTACCGCAAGTCAATAGGACTGAAGTCAATTCTTTGTTCCTCAGTCTAATGAAAGTACAATGAAGAAAACAGTGCTCTAAGATTATAAGAATATTGGAAAATGGAATGTCAAGTCTCAACCATAGTTATTGCCTCGCTTAAAAATCTAATGGTACAATAACATGGTAGGGTTATGTTGTTCAATATAGAACTCCTATAATTCATCACATTTAATTGCTTAATATGACTTCCAAGATTGTAGGTTGAAATTAGTAAATTATAACAAGAAATGAAATAAGATAAGTAACATATGAAGATCATACTTCTAGATATGATAGGTCAGAAAACATACTCTAGTGTCATCTGACCCAGATATTAAAAGTGAGCCTCTAGCGTTCCATGCAATGGCATTGACACAACCTTGATGGCCCTGGAAACAGCCACAATTAAGGTAAATATAAAGGTAAAAAAATTAAATGAAAGCAGAAAAAACTTGATAAAAGATGAAAAAGGCAAGGAAAAGAAAAACATTGATCATCGAGCATGAATAACTTTGCATCCAAGATATTGTACAGAATTTTGAAACATAATGATCGAGGGATTGCTAGGTGGATCACCCAACTTCAGATCGTCCACCTGTGCATCTACTACCAACTTTAGTGGCTATTGCATGGTATTGGTATGTACTACTCAATGCTATAAGTGGCTAACGTAGCTATCTTTCAGCTGTTTGGGCCTGGTTCAGGCTTCACACCACCTCCCATTTTTCACAAATTCAAAATCAGATTGGCTCCTCTTTCTTCTCTTCATCTACCTCCTAGTAGATGTCATGTTACAGCACCTCATACCTGCACAATGTATGTTGACCAGTGCCAAAACCATCTCATTTCAGCAATTTGAAGATGCTTAATGTCAAAGTAGACCTGAATAAGATAATTAATGCACTGTATGCAAGTCTTCGGAGGCTCCATATGCATGCATGACTCTGTATAACCGAATGCTTGAATGGGTATCTTCTATAAACAATGCCATCATCCTTTATCATGTAAAATAACAAGTCTCCTACCTTTTATTCTGTAATGTATGGTATATAAATTGTCAGATCATTGCTATAGGTTAATTGGGCTCATTTGTAACTATGTGCAATTTAAGGGTCCATCTATACTATTTCATAATCATAGTACCTGTAAGTAGGTAAACGAGGCTACCTAGGGTTCTATGATGAACAATTTCCCCCTTAACATGGTATCAGAGATACCAAGCCTTCTCATCCGCATTTGGTGATGTCTCTGCAGAATAGAGCAAGGAGAAGTCCAATGGCTCGTGTTTGTTTGTGTGAATCAAACAAGGATCCCTTTCATCTTTTTCCAGCATCGAATAGAACAATGAGCCTTCTCATCTTCAAACAAGGAGTCCTTTTCCTGTTTGTGCTTGTCTGCATGACCTTTATTTCCACCATGCAGGCAGCAGACATCAGTACAAGCCTGATTCATCATCCTCTACCCATCTGCTAGGGTCGCCTCTGCACGCCATCCTCTGCCTGCAGTCCTCTGCTGCTGATTGACGAAGCAGACCCTCGTTGTTTGCTGCACATCTACCAGTGCCACCGCTGGCAGCTACACCTTGCTCCAGCCTGACCTAGCAATCAGCATCCAGGTCCTCCATCTTCTTTGCGGCAGTACTAGAATTAAATAAAATAAAGATGTAAACATGAAAAACAAAGTTGTGTGGCACAAAACAATACAAAATAAATCTAAATGACCAAATAATAAAGGATGTATCTCAATACCATAATCTATAGCATCATTAACAGTAACAATATTCATACCTCAAACAGAGTTTCCAAGAAAATTCACCATTAAGAATTACCTAACAAAAATTTGACACAGAAACCCAAAGATCATGTGGATAAAGAAAATTATTGGGTTTAAGCAAAGTATTGTGAAATTCTCAAAGCCATAAGAAAGTGATTGGCATTAATCAGGCGTCTAGTGGAATGAGCGAATCCAAAATGGTCTACTGATTAAAAAAATGAGCATAAACTCCAGTAATCCTTCAAACCATGAGAAAAGATAAGACCTTGTATTGTTGAATGCTGAGAGGGATTCCAATTTCATGGTTGCAAACAACATTTAGTACTCTTAATACTTTTCACATTTCGTGGAAACCATCTTGTGTAAACTAGTAGCCAAAGCCAACAAAATATCTATGCCAAGATAAAGATCAGAAAAATAAGTAGTTCTTTCGGAAAAAATAGATACCATTTTCATGATTGGATAGACCAAGTGTTCTAAAACTATTATATCATTTGAAATTATGAGCAAATAATGACTATCACAACAATGTGTTTAGTAGATCCAATCGATCAGACCAGACAAGTAAAAAAATTTGTTAAAAAACATGATTATGAATGCTCATTATATATGATGGTTGATGAAATCCATCAAAAGCAATTCTAATTAAGTTTCATTACAAATTAC
>JBAMHZ010000056.1:4372579-4388146 GCA_037177395.1 Alpinia galanga | reverse complement strand
TGAGCCTTCTCATCTTCAAACAAGGAGTCCTTTTCCTGTTTGTGCTTGTCTGCATGACCTTTATTTCCACCATGCAGACAGCAGACATCAGTACAAGCCTGATTCATCATCCTCTACCCATCTGCTAGTGTCGCTCTGCACGCCATCCTCTGCCTGCAGTCCTCTGCTGCTGATTGATGAAGCAGACCCTCATTGTTTGCTGCACATCTACCAGCACCACCGCTGGCAGCTACACCTTGCTCCAGCCTGACCTAGCAATCAGCATCCAGGTCCTCCAGCTTCTTTGCAGCAGTAACAGCTGCCAATTGTTCGCAGGTGCTCATTCATAAAGCACCAGTGATTCCAGTGCTAAAGTTCATCCAATAGCACTGCAGATTGCTCTCTATAGGAACAGCTAATAGTAATTTCAGTGCTAAGGTTCATTCCAGTGCTACTGATCATTGTGCCATTATTACTGTGGTTCTGCATCTCACTTCACTTACCCTTGTCCCAAAGGCATCATCACATATTCAGTTCCCTGTTTGCTGATCAAATCCCTTGCAAGATCCCCCTGCAAAAGTCCCTATCATGGTTGCTGGGGGAAAGTGGCACTGGGAAATTGTTCCTGTCACTTTATTTCCATCCACATTTCCTTCATAGGAAACACACTCTTAATGTCCAACTATGCAATTTTATTATCCATACAAGTTTTCATTGGTTATCGTCTTATGATGAATATATAATCATCCATGAGATTTTTGTATATTTCATGAATATGATAGAGTGGTGTAATAACTCAGCAAGCACATGCACATTTTAAAGTAACAAAAACGTAATAAATCCCTTATACAAAATATATCGCCATCATCATCAAGTCATGTTTGTGCCAAATATTTAAGAACAAGAATCTTACTCCTCCAATAACCCCTACCAAAAATTATATCACCAATAATATTCAAATTTATTAAATCATTATTTATTTTATTGATTAATATTTTCTTTGGTCTCCCTTTATATCTTCATTTCTAGTCCAATAAATTTAACTATAGAATAAATAGCTCGTCCTTGAACATGCTACACCATCTCAACCTTTTTTCTCCTATTTTATTATCCATTGAAGCATCACATAATTGATCTCAAATATTAGTATTTCTTTATTTTATCCTTTCTACTACCTACACACATCCATTTTTTGCATTCTCATTTAGGTTTGTATGTTTCCTTACCAGCAATCTAACACACACTCTGAACCATTAAGTACAGCAGAATGTACCAGTCATAATTTTTTTTTATTAACCTAAGAGTGACACAACAATTGTACAAAACTTCAAAAGCTCTTCTCCATTTCGACCATACATTCTTTAATTTATTAATTATATCTTTGTCAATACCCTCTTTAGTTTGAAGAATAAATCAAAGATATAAAACTCTTACAAAATATTTGAACGCCAATTAAAAAAGTGTTTGGAACTTTAACCCTGGTCTAGAACTTTTTTTGGACTATTATTTCTTAGGTTATAAGATAATCAATTTGTGTAACAAGGTAAAAGAGCACAGAGAAGTGAGAAAAAAAAGGTTACATGTTATGATAAAATATGGAAATTTTGCTCGCTATCATTGGTTTATTTAATAAATTTTACAAGCAATTCTACATAAAATACTTGATTTAAAAAAGAAACATGTGATAGTAACACAAGATAGATACGGCTTGTCATATTAATTATCTCAAGCTTATTAAAGTTATACCAGAAATAAACTTGAGTAATTAGCAGAACAAACCTCCATTTCTTTGTCTAAGATTAGCCTTTGTATTAGGGATGAATGTTCTTTCAGCCTCCTCTTCATATCCTGCACAACAGAAAATAACTTGTCAGAATAATTAGAGCTAATAGGATTAAAAAAGAAACAATGAAATATCCGCATAAGAACAAAAAGTCATCTTGATTTCCTTTGAAACACAATGTCCAACCGTACACAAACAACTTCATGACCAAGATTTATGCTGCTACAGCTGGTACACATTATGGAATAAGGTTGATAAATTAGCAATATGCTTGATTTTTCTTAAGCACAGCAGACCAAAAGAAAATACAACAATTCTGAGTGGCTATCCTACCATGGCATCATTTAAAATCATAAATGTCGAACATATGGTGCTACTGTTTATCCACCTTGGAAAAGATAATTCACATATAATTTACATATTAACTATAGTTTGAACATCATGAGTACGCTTATGAACAAGTTTTGATTTTCTTTTCTCTATAATCAATAATTAATCATATGGGCCAACTGCAAGTATGAATTCAGCCACTGACAACCCAGACCCATCTGGGCTATCTGCAACTAGTTGTTACGAAGAAAACCTCTAGTCTTACTAGAATTGACTCTGATAATTGAATCAACCTAAATGTTCGAAAAGAGTAACTTTTGATTTCTAAGTAAAAATGATACGACTCTAGTAATGCAACCGCTACAATGTACCCAAAGTGAAGCAGAAGCAGTATGACTAGTATGGAGATCAAATAAGGCCTGTGATTTAGTATCTGTCTTCCAAGAAACCAATTTTCATGCCAAAAATTACCAATTCATAAGCCATAAAATTATAATCACAAGCCAAGCACATATAACCATAAATAGCCGCTAGTTCACGAACCAAACTAGGATAGAAATCAAACTTTATAAGAAGACAACTATTCATTATTGATCCATGTCGAATAGGCATCAGATTACATTATCAACTCTCACGCCGAAACATCCCTCCTTGTAATAAAAGAAATCACGTATTGAAAAACAGGGGAGGAGGGGGATCATTGGACCACTAGACACCGTACCCTTCCATCAGAAACCGGACTTTTACTCGAGGAACCCCAGAAGTTGAACGCAAACGCAACGACCCGACCCAATTCACAAAGCCACGGACTATAAGGACACCCTGAGGGCGACTAGCCATTCTAGATCAAAGGCGTACATGAAAAATCACAAGTTGCATAGACGGCATACCAGCTGCGAATCGATCCGCAGGCCATCGACGATACTGGCTACGTTACCGTCGGGGAAACTCCAGGTCTGCATCTCAGGAGCCATTGCGAAAGCCAGCCTTCCGTTTGTCGATCCTCCCCGATCTAAGCAGGGTGGCCGAAGCAAGAATCTGGAGGTCGGCGGAGACAGAGAAGGCGAGGGCTTCTCGAGCTTTCGCTTCGTCGCTCGTCAGTGCAATCTCGGCCCGGTTTGGGTATCCACCTGCCGCATCCAGCGCTGCCTTCTCATTTCTATTTGCCAAGCCACCGTCTGCGCTGGGTCGCAGCCTGATGCGACCGGTTAGGATGGTCCGGATCAGGTCCCAGATCTGGCCCGGCCAAGCCCGCCCTTGCAAACGGCATGGAAGGGCCGATCTGGACCGAGCCGGGCCCTGAATGCCCTGAATGGCATGGGTCTTCTATTTGGGAAAAACAAAATTATCTATAAATTCAAGAGAAATTAAAATCGATAACATAATATATACCTTGTAGCTCACGTTGGCCCATAATTAGCCCGATTAATATCGGGTCAGCCCATATTAAAAATTGAAACCGTCACATTAGCGCCCCCCACTGCTGTCCCTATAGAGAACGATAAATCAGGAACCCAGGGTGGCTAGCGCAAAAATGTGAAATCATCGGCAGCCTGGCGGTGAAACCCAAGAATCGATTTCTTGCCTTTTCGAACTTTAATACGGTTGCACTAGCCGTCCAAGCAAGCCACGGGAATTTTCGGGCCGGCCCATATTAAAAGAACCTTGCCAGTTTAAACATTTGATAAAAAAAAATGTCAATCTAAACTTATTTGAGTTTGATTTGAACTTAATTTATTTAGCTGTCATCGAACTTTTAATTCAAACTTGATGCATCAACAAAGAAGAATTTGACAAACTTGATGGAGATCCTAAAGAAGAGAGTGTGGAGAAGATGTTACTACCTTTGCAGGAAAGAAGACTAAGGAAAAACAATATGGTTCTTTGTAGAGTTGAGGAAGAAATGTGAAAATCTTTTTTTTTTTTTGTTAGCTCGTAGTGAAAGAGACTTCGAACTGCTTCCTCAAATAAGCTATAGTGTGTAATGAAAGGACTGTGAGTTTCATGGTCCCTGTGCTAGCAAAGTTTTATTGAAAATAGGAGGAGGTGGATGCTATGGATGATGAAATGTAAGACGTGTTTGATTCTAAGTCATAACGCATTTATAAAATTTTCCTCTAAATTGAGAACACTACAACTATTGAAGTTGTCCGTGTGAATCCTTCTAGTTTACTTTAATGGTTAATGAAGTATATCTCATCTAAGAATCACTTAGTGTCCCGTTAAAGATGACTTTCCAATTGAGTTACTTTTAGGAGATGGCTTTTTGTTTATGAAATAGGGTTTAGGTAATTCTTCACTACCAATAAATACTCTTTTTTAAAAGAGAAAGTTACATTGAGGACTTTGTCAGAATGAATTTGTCAAAACATTAATTTAATAATCCAAAATATTATTCATCCTCATTCAATTCCAACGAGGACACAAATTAGTATAACTGCATGATTTATCAACTAATATTAAATACTACAATTATACAATAATGTTGATATAAACAATTTTATAATATACATAAGATGGCCGTTTTAAATGAACAAGCAAAGGATCAATTGATTTCCAAACTGTTCCTCCTGTGGGTAAAACTGGATGGATCTGAACAAGGATACAAGATCAGCATTCACTGTATCATCAGTATGTGTTCATTTTCATTCCTTGAGGAGAATTCATTTTACATCAAAAAATATTGATAAAATGGGAAGAAGAAAAAAAAATGCAAATATCTCATGTTTATGGTATAGTAAATTTCACAAAATCTACAACTGAGCTACTCATTTTACCTACAAACAGCTATCTTTCCCAGTGATTCTACTTGATGAGCCTCTTCATTAAATTAATGGATTAGCCTTCAAGATCAGGGTATAATCCAATACTGATCTTACTTGATCTCTGACTGAGGAAATGGAAGCAATTGAGACTTGCAGATTACTAATCATCCAGTATGTTTGTCCTGCTCGGCAGAATCTACCCCGAGATGATCTTTTAATTTCTTCAAGAACTCTAATGTCTTCGCATAAGATGGATCTGTTTGGCTAACTGGCTTGCAAGAGTTTACATGATCAGTGGAATCTAATACCTAGGAAACGCAACGCGTATAAACAAAGTTAATAGCAAAACATGGAATCTAAAAGCTGCTCCAGTAGCACATATCAGGATTGTTCAAAAAAACCATATTTTTCAGGTTGTTAATACAGAAAGTTCACGATGTTGATTACAGAATGCTTGGTGGGACTACAGAATACATTGAAATCTTCCACACAGTCAGACTAAGCAAGCAAGCTAAATTCCTATAGATACGTGACAGGTTCCATAATAATAATAATCTGGTAATAGAAAAGCCTGGTGCAATAGTAGCAAATAGCCATAGCTCTAGACTAGCAGAGAGAAGTAAAAAAAAAAAATCCATCCAAAAAAAAAAAAAAAAGACTTCCTCTCAACAAGCAATATCATACCTTCCAGTCTCCAAAGGCTGCTACTGTTCTTATTGGATTTGGACCACCAGTTCAAATGCCCTAGCCTCCTAGCACTAGGCTAGAAAATGTTAAGCTATTGGCTCAGCCTCTCACTAAAACTAACAAGAATTCTGGTATTTCATATTCACGAATGGACAATAGGGCTATTATGTTGAAAAACACAAGTGCAAGTAATATCTAGAATCACAAATGACAAAGTTCGAGCACCTTACCAAAATAATTCACAACTAATTTCTCTTTAGTTTCCAACAACTGGGATTACCAGTAGTTGCATATAATTCTAACAGAAAGGTAAATAAAGCAACTGTAATATAAATAAAATATAAAATAAGGGACAACAAAATAAATTTGGATGCACATACAACAAGTTCACCAAAGCCAGGGAATGCAGATTCAATAGGTACAACCTCCATCCTCAAGCCCCAGCCACCATAACCTTCAACAATTGGTGTCACCTGTGTCTGTAAAGATGCCTATTAGTTTAGCCAATTGGAAGTAGGAGGACATGGGGCAAAATAATTTACCTCGCTGAAACTGAGAACATCAAGAAGTCCCTTTTTATAAAGATGACGGAGGTAGTCATTCAATTCTAACAATCTGGGTGATCCACTTCTTAGTTCTCCAATCTAAAACAATTGTGCTAATGATTTAGCTAAAATCTTAAAACTAGAATAGATTCTGACAAACTAAAGGACAAAGAAGTTTCACAGTTAACACACAGTAGGGGCTGGACGGAGCACCAAACCCATTCGCCAAGGCATGTCAGCAAGCTTGCTACCAAAATGGGGACAGCTATAGAATACCTGCATCTGAAATTTCATCATTACTGGTCATTTGTGAATCTTGCTGGCAAAATGGCATACGTACCACCCCAATAGTATTTTTAACAAATTCCTCAAGGTTATTTAGCTTTGCTTCATAAAGCATCTCCTTGACAACAAGTCCTCCCATACTGCAACAAGAAACCAATCAAATTACAATTAGGAGACTTGCAGCACGAAGAATAGGTATTTGCAGTTTCCATTACTTCTGGTGCAGCAGGCAATTTATAATTATCCATATCTGCCACTTAAGTGTGCCATGCAAACTCTATACATTTCCATTGGTTTTGTTAAGTGGAATAGCATTGTTATTGACCTTTTGTCTATAAAAGATATAAATTTTGAAATTTTGTTTGGCCTCTTATTCTAAGAAAGGAGATTGATTGTGTTAATTTATGGTTCAAGATCAAGGTTGTCATTGTCAAATTGGAGTTTGTAACATGAATCATTTTGATGAATATTCAAACCATGAATCATAAGGTTCCAATAATAAACTATAAAACATGTTAAAGAAAAATTCCGCTTTTTTCAAAATAACTTTGATATTCAAAAGTATATAAAATAATAAAAAAATTCATCTAACAGCAAAATAGAGTAGATGGAGTAAGTTGATGTTGGTTCATAACTATATATATATATATAAGGATTTTTCTTTTAGGTGGTTTTAAGTTAATGCTTTCTTTCTTATTTTTCGAATTGTATTAAATCAAACCAAACAATCATGGTTATTTTCACAATTAATATGTAAGAACCATGGTATGATTCTGACAACTATGTTCAAGATAGTTCCGACGCTGAACTTATAACTGCAAACTTATTACCTGTGAGTTACAAACACAACAGGTCGATCCCCAATACCTGCTCTAGTTAGCTTTCTCAGCAGCATTGAGCTAACCTCCTGCATAGAAAATTCTTAATTATCAAAAGAAGTGATATGAAGAATCATATGTTTGCACAAGAGAAAGGTAATAGTCTAGAAAGAAAGATGATTAAGTGTACACATAGCCAAATGGATCCATTATCCAATTATATCTCAATCCTTCTTATAATGATGGTCACTAAGAAGGAAACTAATTCTAGTAAACATAAGATACCTAATCTGGTTAGACATGCACAACTCAAGTTTTTCTTAAAATGAAATAACAAGAGAGAATGCCTATAATTGAAGAACTTAATTTTGGAATAGAGAATAGGTATAGTGTTCATGCAAGAAACTCTAATATTCATACAAAAGAAACATGTCGAATAGAATAAGTGGATATAATCATTTGGCCCTAACTAGTTAAGAGCATGCTTGATTAACAAGTGTGACCAGTGAATTAGATCAATATATGAATTTAAGGAAATATAAGTAGTATTTAAAAATTTTGGTGTATTAGTAGAATTTTTCAAGTTGTTCTCACTTTGGCTAGTGACTTCTTGCCCCAACTCATTAACAGAATGCTTAATCACCAAGTTTAACTAGTTAATTGAATCAGTATGTGAGTAAAGACAATACAGATACAAGCATGCTGAACTGCTCAAGATTTGAATGAATGCTTGTACAAATAATATATACAGAGCTCAACTAATATTAACAGTCATTCAACCCATACTAATACAATTTGCATAGAAACTATCAAGATAACAAGAACAGTGCACAACGATAACAAATTATTCAAAGATTACTCAATTCAATGCTCTAACTAGAACCCCTTCACTAGAACTTCAGGAGGAGGTAGATAAATAGCTTTGCTTGCAATTACAGAAAATTTCAACTCCCCATATTGTAATGAATGACTCATTGCAACCCCTAGATTAAAAATCCTTCCAACCTCCCAAAAATAGCACTTCATCAAGGTTCACAAGAAGTGTCAACTGCCAAATAAGACAAGGCAAGCTTCACAATCTCCTAATTAATTTCTTGCAAAACTTGGGATAAAAGCACACCAAAGACAGTGGAGCTACCACCAAACCAGAATCACAAACAAGCTCATACCCAGATTAACTAAGAAACTGCAACCAATCTCAAAACCCAATGAAGAAACTAAATAAACAAACAACCCGATAGCAAAGAGCTAAACTTGCACACATAGAAAATGTGAACCTATGATAATTTTTATATTTGCCTACCAAAAGAGGCAAGCATGACAATGCCTACCAAAAGAGGCAAGAATGACAATAACTCATTGAACAACTAAATCTTTCATTGGAACCTCTTGGAGAAACTGTAACACTAACCTGAAGCGGCAATGTAGCTCCAGACCATTGAGTCAGATTTGTCTGCATGGATCATTTAAGTTAGTTGCTAGATGTTCGTAAGAAGGTATAACCTAAAGAAGACCTAGAAGAATTTAAAACTTCTAGAGCTGCTATTAAATGTAAATAGATGATGGCATATGCATAAAGAAGATATACAAGTCATTGTCTGTAAAGAAAACTATGAACCAAAATGACATTATATACTATACAAACCTTGTACTTAACGGTAAATAAGCGAGCACCAGGAAAATCAGCACCTAGCCATTCACTAGGCCAACATGTACCCAATTTACCAGCTTCCAAATCAATGTTCTCCACAAGACCAGCTTTGCTGGTTGTCGAAGACTTGTTATCTGCTATTCGCCATGACTTAAAAGGACCACCACGTAATCCATGGACAAAGACAACATCAAGTAGAGGATAAGAAGATTCAGATTCTTGCTCTAAAATAACAAGACAGCTAGAATTGTTGGAATTATTTTCTTCACAGTGACTAACACTGCAAGGTGAAGGGCCAGAAACTAACTTCTGATCAAATGAACCATCTGAATGGTTCTCATCATGATTCTGACTAACTTTCCAATGTGGCAAATCAGGATTTAGCAAGAATATCATGTCTTCATATAGAGGACACTTTCTCTTTGGGTCTTTCAAATCAACATGAGGATTATAATTTAGCACTTGAGCTTCTGAAGGTTCTAAACAAAATATATTTAAGAGAGTTGCCCTTGCATAGCTTTGTGTTTTTTGGTCATTGCAACAAGGAATATTGCCACTTGCACAATCTTCAAGCCATTTACACCAAATAGGATCTGCAGAAATAACTTTTTTAACACTGGGAAGAAGAGAAAGAATTACAAGTAAACGAGCAGCATGCTTCCGTATGTGTGCCGTAGGAGGAACTCTCACACTGGATGGCTCAGTATTTTGATTTTTATTGGGCGAATCGCCAGGGACAGATGCATCTAGGCTTTGAGGCTCTAAAACTCTTGATGCCACATATGCTTCATTAGCAGCTAATTTTTCATAATCATCACATAACAGGTAACGCCGAAGTAAGAAAAGGGCACCAAGATCAGCTATTTTACATTGGCAAGCAGTATCTTCAGCACAAAGCTCTGTCAGTGCTTTTATGCCTCTCAATGTAGCAATAGCTGAATCAGCAGCATCAAACTTGGGCAAACTATTCTTCTTCATATTCTTAATTACAGTAGCAAATGGTTCAAGGGAGAGAAAATCAGTAAATGGACTATTACCAGAAGTATCTGATTTAAGATCCAACTGAAATCCAGTAAGCTTAACCACTGAAGTTGCTAATTCATTGGATATCTGTACTGCAGATTGAGCATTAGACTGATCAATTTGAGTCTGCAAGGTTACAGTAACAACAATTAAGGTGGGGCAAAATACTAAATCATGCTTTCCACAACTAGTGGAACATAGTCAGTCATTCAGGAATACAGGTTAGAAATTTGACAGATGCAACGTTATATATTGGTTATCCTATGTTCAGACATTGCTGCTAGTATAAGAACCAATGTTGACGTGACTGATCAAATTTCCAAAATGATGCAGAAGTAACAGTGTCCATCAAGTTGGTAGAGATGCCAAATGCCGTAGGTTCAAATGATTTCAGTAAAGATGCAACATATTTTATAACATTACACAAAAAGTAATCTTCCATTACAACTATCAAGCTTCAACTTTGGCTCAGTAGCAAGAAGAATATGATCAGGAAACAAATGCTTTCTTCCTTGAAAATACTTTAACTTCAACTGGCAGGAGTTAAATTCTTGATGAAGAAGAAGCATGCAGATTTTTTAAAAAATTAAAGTCATACAAGACTTGATGATCATAAGGCTGATGAAAGATATGACCTCTCACTGTTGTTTGATCATTCAAGCAATAATATAATTTTCCATTTGGAAATTTTCTCTTTTATACTGTGAAATTGATGATTGAGACAAACAACTCATGAGATTGCTGACTGAGGCACATGGAGTTATCCTAGAGTTGTGTTACTTACGTTACATAATTATCAATTCTCATAACTAAATATTCCAAAAAAAAACTCTTCAAAGTGTGTGTGCTTCCATCCATGGTAGAGATAATCTATCCATTTTTTAAATCAATTAGTTGCCTCTTGTTGGAAATTTTTTTAACAAACATGACAACATACGTGCACAAGAAAGTATTAACTTATAGGTCCACATATTTAATAAGCTGAGACATTGTAAGACAAATTAAAGCATCATTGATAACAAAGAAATCAAACCTTCACTTTGTCTGACTTAGGTGGACTGCTTCCTTTTATGCTTTCTTTCTTGCTAGATCCAAGGACCTCATTGAGCAATATAGTCAACCATCCTTGAGAAATAGGTATTGAATATGGCCCAAAATCCTCCATGATAAAAGAAAGGGTTTTCATAGCAGACAAACGAGTAGTTAGGTTGGATGATTCATCAAAAATCCAACGAAAAAGAATGCCAGACCATCTTTGACTTTCTTCAAGAGATAAGTGCATGTCCCCTTTGTAAATTAGTTCCAATATCTTAGCTAGAGTTTCTCGAAAATGCCAATGTTTCTCAGACTGCTTACCAATTCCTCTTATGAGATCAAGCCCTTTCTCCATCATCACAACCTTTGCATCATTACTCCGCTTAATGGAGACAAGAAAAGCTGACAAAGCTACTTGAGCCAAAGTTACATCCTCACTATTGCTAGCATGAAATGCTGTAGAAAGAAGGCTGGAGCTCCAGTCAGGAACAGATACATTCAATGGTAACTTTGGATCATCCACAAGAGCACGAGCAACCAAACAACCATGCCATTTCACTGATCTCTCTGGTGCCCTTAATGTAGTCATAATAGCCTGCCCATCACTATCAAGTTCTAGAATACGAGTTCGGTTAAGCTCTGAAGCCAAAGCCCAATTTGCTAAAGCCCATGCAGCAAAAGGTACAGCGACATGTTCTCTCTGCAAATCATCCCACAGGCCTGGGATAGTAAAAGAAAAACTCCCAAGTCTAGATGAACTTCTAATATTTTCCTTTAATTTAAGATTTTGATATCTCTCTCTAGGTCTAAGTAACTGATAATGAAGAGGCTGGCTCAATCCCAAGATATTTTCCTCTGAAGAAAACCCCAAAATTGTTGTGCCGCCAAGCACTTTCATTCCAATTCCCTGAATTCCATTGTCCCCATCATCAGAATCTTCATCCTCATCAACAACCTCAAGGCGCAATCCTCCTTCCTCAACTACTTCTAGAGCTGTTGCAATATCTCTAGTGTCTGCACTAGCAGGCAACAACGGCTTAAGTGGTTGATCAACACCATCACAGTTTGAAGTGATTATGTCCATGATGGCAGCAACAAGCATGCTTCTTCCTTTACAAACATCAGAACCATCCTTTGCTGAATGTTTCACAGACTGTCCTGATGCACAACACAATTAATTCAATACTACACTAACTTGTTTTGGGCCTTTTGGTCCCGAAGGAAAAAGATCATTACTCCTTCACAAACAGAATTAATTAAATTACAATTTGAAAACAGCGGAAAATGCTACAAGATTACAATTGATGATAATTTAGAAATATAAATGGGAAGAAGTGCATGTGTTATATATAGAAATGTAAACACTAATAAAAAAGAATGTCGATCAGATGGGACAAAAGGTTTCATACATCTGAAAGCAATGCATCAGGTATGTGATTCATCTAAAATGGGACATTGGGAAAACTGTTTGATTCATAAGTCATCATTAACTGACCTTGGATTTTTTCGGTTGGAACTAGAAGATGAATCTCAAAAGGCTAGGGATCGCATGTGGCCGCCCCAAGACAGCATGGCAAACATTCGGGTCAGCAATAAGATGCGCAAGAGCCCTTGCCGACTCCGACTGCGTCCCAATACGATCCCCTCCGTGTCCAGAGCTAGCTACACTATCCAACAGCCAATCCACTACCGCGCCTCCACCAGCCCCCACAATGGCAGCCCTACGCGCCTCGTTGGCTGCCGAGATATCAGCAAGCAGAGCGGCCACCCGGAACTCGAACCCTGACCGGACCCCATGGTTGGCGGACGAAAGCATGGAAACCAGCGACTTCCAAAGCACGGAAGCGGCAGCACCTGTCTGACTCATTCGGTCCAAGATCCTTCGAACTGAATTCTTGGACCTTTCTAGGGTTTCCTCCATGTCGGAGTAGATTCGGTCGGACCTTGGAGAAGGCCGGTCCGAATAAGAGAGGGCGACGTAGGCAGCAAGTGCCGAAGCCGAGGCGACGGTCGCAGCGATGGCGTAGGATGAGGCGGAGCGGAGAGGGGACTCCGCGGGAGGAGAAGGGGTCGGCGCCGGGGGATTCTGTATGAAGAGAGACCGCGGCGAGGGTTGCTCGAGGAAACCTTGTCCGATCTGGGCAGATCCGTGAGAGTTCTTGGAAGAGAATCGCCTCCGCGCAGCACAGCCGTGCGGGGGGCGGCGCCGCCGGAGGAGGAGGCGGAGCATGGTCGCGTCTCGTCGTCCTCGGGTTCCGCCGGAGCCGCAGGAAAATTTGATGAGTACAATTCCTCGCGGAACGATATATAGAAACCTGAAACAATGACGTGGCGTCCGCGTAAGAAGTTGGAAGTTAAATAGGGACCGGTGGAAGGCGTACCGAGTAATAAGAGGAGCTGCTCTAATTACGCTAAATATTATGGCTCTCTCACTGAACAGAATTTTTATTATTTGGAAAATATAAAATATATTAACTGAATAATTATAGTTAATGTGATATCCTTTCCTTTCCTTGTAATCAGCCCTCTAAAAAATTATATATTATGGAATCCATTAAAAATTGATATTAAAATTTCATGTGATCCGTTGAAAATAATTATAATTAACGTGTAATCAGAAAATCTCTTTTAGGATTGAATAATCAAATTGACCACACCAATTAAATTGAAATGGATTAAATTAAATTGTTTTTTTTTACAAACTAAACCGATTGAATTTTTTTAAAAAAATCAAACTTTAAAACTTTGATTAATCCAGTCGAGAATTAAATTAATTAAAATTTCTCATGATTAATCAATTTTCTATTTGATTTTTTTGATAATTTATCAAAGGACATACACACACCAAACTTTTATAATTTTTAAAGGGTACACCTCATTCTCATTTAACCCCTCTGTCAAAATTGAATATTTTTTCTTTCTTTTATCTTTTTCATATCATTCTTTTCTTTCCTTTTAAATTATTTTTTTTTAACAAATAAAAACCAATAGGTGGTGATGATCTCAAAAGACCAACACCTTAGTGCTGATCTCAAAAATCAGCACCAAGATGGTGCTGGTCTCAAATGGTGCTGGTAGCACCGCACCAGCACCTACACCTGGTGCTGGTCTTTTAAGACCAACATAAAATATAATATTTAAAAAATAGTAAAGAATAATATATTTAAAATATTGAGTACTGTAGAAATTCATAGGAACTGGAATGAGTCCAATCGAAATTCTTTAAAACCATCAATGAGTTTTTACCGAAATCTATTGATAGGCCTAAGGGATTTGGTTTTTTAAAAAGTTGATATATGATAAAAATATATATATATATAGTATAGTGAAGGTATTAATGGTATCCATGTCTAGTTTTGATATTTCTATAATAAATTATGTGTATGTGCTAATTACTTTAAAGCATAAATTTTGAAAATATTTTGATTACTACTGTCAATAACTTCGAGCTGATATTTTTTGGCACATAAAAACTTTACAATACTTCAAAAACTTATAATATTTGGAATTGATCGAATTAGAGCTCTTTAGGTATATTAATAAGTTTTAATTGAAACTCCTTAAATATTATTTTTTAGACTTAAAATTGAACTATCTATATTTAATATTTCTCATAGTAACAAATGTAACCTTTGAATTCTAAAATGTGAATGAAGTGCACCCTTTTCAGAATTACGAAAGTCTGCATCCTTTGAACACAAATTGCATATGCAGCCTTTAAAATGTCGTGTCATTGATTTTTTAATCATATAGTCAAATTAAATAACTATAGACTAATTGAATTGTTATTATAAGAACATTTATCAATTACACAATCGATTAATGTCCCAATTAGATTTAATCAATTTTTAAATTTTAAAATCGAAATAGAACTAAACAATCAAAATAATCGATACTTTTTATAAAAAATAAATTTTAAAATTAATCAAATTTCAAACTTTCAATTTTGATTGATTTAATCAATTAATTCAATTTATCTCGAATCTCTTTGCATTAATAATCATTTTCTACCTGATTGATCCCTTAAATATCAATTTTATAATTTTCGAAATGATGTATTACGGTTACTTTATTATACGTGGTAATAATTTTATCTTCCAGTATTATGTTACTTATATTATATGCTATCTTAGCATCCAGGGGGTCGGATGCAGGGGATTTTAACAAAATTATTTTTCAACACTCATAATTTATTTTATTATTTTTTAAATAATTAGTGTATCTTATGAGAATTATCTCTTAAACTCATTTTATTCATCGCTTTATATTTTATATTTTATAAAGGACAGTCCGGCGTATGAAACTCCCGGCATACAAAACTCCCCCTATAAAAAATATCGGGGAAGGATTTATTATATATAGTTTTATCTTACTTTTTTTTTTTCAAAAGACTATTTACAAGATTTGAATAACATTTAGATTATAAAACAATAACTTTATCATTACGCCAAGGCTCTCTTTCAACATCATCATTTATATTTAAATAAATTTTATTTTATTTTATTATTACTAATCAAATCTTCATCAATTTTTATCTTTCTTATTTGATTTATATATTTATAATAATTTCACATCATCTAATTAAATCGTTTATCGATGACCTATATATATATATATATACACACACAATTTCGTTAGCCTGCGCGTCGCGTGCGCGACAACCCCG
>JBAMHZ010000056.1:4343791-4360779 GCA_037177395.1 Alpinia galanga | reverse complement strand
AGGTGAAAATATATGCTATGAAGGTAAGTTTTTCATGTAGTTAAGCCTGTAGCTTTTGGTACTGTCAGAAATAGTATTCTTAAGTTCCTGTAAAGTGCCTTAATAGCTGGAGGAATATGTTAATTGAATCGAGAAATTTTACCATCATGAGGAATTTGCATTTTGATTTTTTATTGTCTGAGAAAAAACTTATGAATAGATCCTTTCGAAAAATGTGGTTTGTTCAGAAAGAAGAGCTAACATCTGTTAATATATCAATGTTTGATGAAGTATATGGATGTATGATAATTTAGTTACCGATTAGAACTACTAGGAGAACCACAGACATGTATGCATGCTTAGATCCTTCATCTATCCTCTACATACCCCTGTTGGATACCTGACACTCAGATACTGACACTCTAAGTGGACACTTAAAATTTATATTGATCACATGTAAAAGATTCTTGAAAAAATCATGTCAGGCACTCGGATCCATACCCACGTCAAATACTTGTATCAAATCTGATTAATATAGTGTACCATAGAGGCCGCAAACATGACATGTTGGCATTTCTGGCTAAAATTAGTATTTGCAACTTTTAACTCCTAATTTCAATTGAACTTTAGAGCTTGCAGGCCATTTGAACATTTGCAGGCAACAAGATGCTTGCAAATAGAGCTTCTACAAAATCTTATTATCAATTAATCTTTTTGTAAACCACCAAATAGCCCAAAGTATTTTCATCAACACTTTCTCTCATCTCATGCCAGTTGCATTTCATAATACTTCTATATTTGTATTTATTATTTATTTTATATTATTTATGATAAAATTCATGCTATTAACATATGGTGCTATGGTTTCTCATAAGGAAGAAAGAAAATTGCTTCTCATGGCACTAATAACTGAAGTTTCTTATATTTTGACAATTGACATATGCAAACTTAGTCAAACCTTTTCCAGACCTTATCAATATATATGGGTAACTTGAATCTACTTTTCAGTAATTGAATGCACTGGCATCCGCGAAACTGGGTCTGGAAGGAGAATTTACCGTGCTAAATTTTCATCTGTTACTGAGAAGGATATATTCAATGCTATGGAAAACCTTATACAGCCCAATAAAGATGAGGCTTTAGCTGTAGATGCCCGCCAAGAAATAGATTTGAAGGTAGGCGTGGCATTTACTAGATTCCAGACTCGTTTTTTTCAAGGAAAGTATGGGAATCTTGATTCAAGAGTTATTTCGTGAGTTCTTAACTCTTCGCTACCTCCATTTTCGATTGATCTGATAATATATTGGATGATGCTATACTATGTTTATGTATTTGGTTTATTCATTGCCATTTAGTATTTTATATGATTTTGAGCAACGTGAAGCATCTTTCAATTAGTAAACCATTTGATGGTCTAAATCTTACTAAACTGTTAGTAATGGTCTTCTTGTTTCTTGTAGTTGAGTATTGATCTATTGGGTCTATGTTTGTATTCGTGTAACCTTGTAAGACTCTGTTACTGTTCTAATTCTATGATTTAACAATTACTATTGGTCGGTGAATTATATCCTATTCAATATGGATTTAGTATTGATCTATCATGGATGGACCTTAATGCTGGATAGATTGGTACAAAAGTTGTTATGAGTGGGAAGGGATTGTTCCTCATGGAGCCCTAGGTAGCCTCCATCTAGCTATATATAAATATTATTATTAAGAAATCTAGATTGTTACAAATGTAATTCTGGACCTTTTAACAATTTGGCCAACAAACCTACTAATTGACCGTTAGAACTAACAAAGGAGGCAATGATCTAGATTGTACTCTCTTTCATAAAGTGACAATCAATCTCTATATGTTTTGTCTTCTTGTGGAGAAAAGATTTGAAGCTATATATATTGTAGCTTGATTATCGCAGTAAAACTTCATTGACTTCTTAAGAGTGTATCCTAGCTCAGTTATTAAATGTTTAATCCAGATGAACTTTATAACTAGAGCCATGACTTTATAGTCTACTTCTACACTTGATCTTGCTATCATTGTTTGATTACCTTTTAAGAGAACACTAATATTAATTGTAAATCTATTGGGGAACCTGCCAATTCTAATGCCACACAATATGGAGATAATCTTGGGACCTTTCCTTGCAGCACCTTTCTGGTAAAGTAGGCTTCACAGTTGCTATCTAATGGTTATGACGCGAGTTCACAAATGAGTAGTTAAGTCTAGTGACAATGAGATAGGTTAGTTTTCCTAACAACTTTCTATATTTTTCTAGATCAGTTAATGGCTCTTGCTGTTAGTAATCTCACACTACAAGAAAGATACCTCTATGGACAAATGAGGTGACCAGCTGGGATGAATCATTGACAACAACCTAGAATAGACTGAGCCTTGATTAATCTTCCCCTTGAACAATGACAGTGGAACTAGAATGTGCTACATGTACAGTGGAAGATGGATGACCAGAATGACCCTTATAACCTTGCTGTCAGCTTCCTTGAGAATCTGACATCCTCCGTTTTCTAAAAAAAGGTTCGCCGAATGTATCGTCAAATTGGCCTGGAACAATGGTTCAAGGGATTGGAGCAATCAGGAACTAGAGATTGTTGAGGAACTAGAAATTGCTGAGGTGGTTGCAAATCAGGTTGTTGTTGCCCTCCCATGCTGCAGTTTTACTGTAGTCGGTTGATTTTGATGAGAAAGAACTTGACACAACAGAATCGAGATGTGCTTTAGGCAAGATAGATCACCCTTTGAGTATCCAAGTTCAAATGTTGAACTCCAGAAGTTGTTGAGGAAAGCTGAACTATACTGATTCCGGTTCAACCAGTGAACAATGCCCAGAATTGGGAGCTGTCTAATCTGTGACAACTGCAGCAATACGCAAAACCAAAGATTGATGAGCTTTGTCTGGCAGCAGTGGATGCCTTGTCCACAAATGCAAGAGGAATCGAAGGTAGTAGAAGCACGATGCTTGGATGTGTCACACAGAAGAGCTTCAGGTGGACTCCATCATGCAAGAGGATGATAGGACACAGACACCAGCAATTGGAAATCTCACATAGAGGTGGTCAATAGACGTGAAGAGAGCTTCCTCCACACAAGGAGCTTCATTGTTGGAGCACATGCAGAAAAGACATTGACATGGGAGCTAGTAACTTGACAAGGTCAATTATTTCTCATGGAACCCTAGATAGACCACCACTATATTACACATATTTACAAAGAGGTCCAAATAGCCAATAATAAAAATGTCATATACTATATTTTGTCATCCCTATCATGTCTAAGTGTCTTAACTAGGTAGCGCAGTGTTCCCTTATTCGCCATCCTTGGAACCAACCTTCATGTAATAGGATTGTATTTTTGACTCCTTTAAGGATTCTTGAATTTGCAATAGTTTGCTGCACAACATTTGTGCACTAGTGAACCACACTATATTTGAAATAAACGTATCCCCTGCCTAGCACCAGATATAAACAAGCTCGATGAAGAACATTCATGTGTTAATGCAAATAGAAATATCATGGCACTACAGTTAATCAAGGTATGTCTCTAATAGCTCTGGTATGGGGAGAGAATGATATTTGATGTAATGAAATACCCTTGGGGATTAGATCGAAACAAGACTACTCTTTGGGCTTTCAGGGAAAAGGTTTTAGGCTATGCTGAAGAATTCTTGAAAATAGGACAATATGCAGGGATAAAGATTTTGCTGGAACTTTTCTAGTTGGATAGGCTGCATGCCCAGCTTCCAGTCAAGCATGATGAAATGTTGAATTCCCTAACTATGAAGGTGGGATTGCACTAAATTATGTCTACTTCTTGAACATTACTTGTATGGTAATCACCTAAATTTCCTTCTGTGGATTTCTAGGTGTTGCCATAGTAAATGTTTTCCTTTCAGAACTTTTGGAGTCTGTGACATGAGCACATCGTGTGAAATTGCGCTGTGACATCATCCATTGCACAAGAAGAATTCCATAGTCTATTTCTGCAGGTTGTGGTTAGACAATGCATCACTAACTGAAATGATTCTGCTTGTTGCAGTTGTGGCTGGATGCTTGAACTATTTGTTGCCGCAAAATTTGCGTACTATGACAATTCTTTTGTGCGACAATGCTCACCTTTTCACCTATAGACGAACATCAAACTTGATCTATGTTAATGAATACTTTCTAAAATGGCTCATAAAAGTTACCTCGTAGAGTCGCACTAAGCATTTCTCAGTATGTGACATTTCTTACATTTCTATGACTAATTTGGTATTTATCTGAGTCTCATAATTCTTGCCAAGTTCTTAATAGCTTAAATTGCAAGTGAGTATCATGGCCATCTTTTTCTCTCTGGTGGTGTGTATAATCTTACTTTTAGCTCAAGATAGTCATTATTACATTGACATTTGGTGATCTTAACCTTTATTTTTGTATGTTTCAGGTATGGGCCTTGTCAAACCCCTACTCTTGGGTTTTGTGTGCAACGGTTTATGCAAATTACCACATTCAAACCAGAAAAGTTCTGGTCCATAAACCCTTATATAATTAAAGATGGCTATGAACTGCTGCTGGATTGGGAGCGTAATAAAGTTTTTGATTTTGATGTGAGACTCATGGTTCTCTTATTTCCTAGAACAAGTAACCAATTGGCTTCAACAGTAGCATTCTTTCTTTTGCAGATTGCTGTGATGTTCCAGAAGTTGGTAGCTAATGATGGTAACCTGAAAGTAATTGATATTTCTACAAAAGAAGAGTGCAAACCTCGCCCTTGTGGGCTTAATACAGTTGGCATGTTGAAGGTAATGGGTATCCACAATGTTTTTCTCCTTAAACCAAGATGATCAATTTTGCCAAAATAGTATATTTTTTGTCATGGACTTAGAAATACAAATTTAACCAGATGAAACATTTTGTTAATGCGTAACATTGTTTTTGTCATTGTTCCTCCTATGATCCTTAGTAAAAATAGAATGTCATATAATTATTACATCGTTTCTGGTTTTGTCAAACTGAGCAAGCATCTCCACAACAATGCATCTTATGCTTATTTTTTGTCTGTTAAAAATAGGCAAATATTCCTAATGAAATCTTGTTCAAGAAAACTATCTTATTTTCTGTGAAAATGCAGCTTAGTCACGCTCTTTTTGGGGTCATTCCTTCCAACTTTAGTTGTTGCCCACACATGGGATTTTAAAATAAGCAACTTGCATGTCTCTAACCAGAATCTCTGACAAGAAGTGCAACTAAATAGTTATTCATGAAATTGGAGACAAACTAAGCAGTGAGCACACATGTGCAAAGTATGAATATATTAAAACTATGAACGTGGTTATAGAAAGGCCCAACATGGAATATATCAATCAATGATAGCATTATTGCATCAATGCAACAACTAAACTACCAATAAATTCAACACAATGCTGCAAATCTCCCCCATTAGTAAGGACTACAACAATGTCAAAGATCTCGCAACTATCATTTATCAGTTCATAGTGACTGCCAACAATCAATCGTATACACCAAACCTACAGTGTAATTACTAACTCTAAGTGTTCACTTCAGACATATATTGTTCATTATGTAAATACCAGCATCCACAAGTGGATACTGAACAACAACCAACATGAGACTGCTATACATTCTATATCAATCAATGATTATCAGTATGGACCTGCGATTGTACTTTCTTCACTCAAAACTGTAATAGAGATCATCAGTGCAATGCCACATTTCTACTTAAACCTGCTGACTAGAACATCTTCCGCGCACTGACTCACATGCATTATAATTGGTGCAGGCAGCCTGTGGTTTCTGGCTGAATGTTTTCTATCTCAAGATAAGAAGGCTTTTCTTGAAATCTGGAATCAAAATAGATATTTGTACATACCTTCTGCATCCATAGAAGAACCTTATGAAATAATAAGATAAGAAAACCTTCCAATTGTGCAACACGAAACCGTAAGTCCCATGATTATCTTTTAATTTTATGTTTAAATTGATTCCTTAGGGGTATGTAATACACATTAAATGTACAACAAACTGGTAAATCTGTACAACTTTAGGCCAGCTGCACAGGCTGCTGCATGCACATAACTTTCATCAATTTACCCATAATAAACAAGCGCTGTAAAATGCAATTAATCAGTGCTATTTTAACATTCTTAGTCTGAGTTTCTGAACATTTTAATTGTCTTATACTATAACATAACCTAAAATTGACAACAACGATCTGAAAATTTTAATTGTATTAACGTTCAAGTCATTTCTATTCAGCATTTTTTTGTTAGCATCTAATTTCTGATTGTGCTTTACTCTGCTCTTGTTGCCATTTGACATTTCGAATTCTAATTATGGCAACATTGGGATCGTACATTGGTTACATTGATAATGTAGAACAAATTGAATACAAGTACCCTTTTGTTTTCTCTCCAGGTTGCTTCAAGTTCACTCGGGTTTGGGCCTCAAATGGCCATGCAGCTGGCAGAGCGGTTGTATACTCAAGGCTTTATAAGGTCTTGGCTGCAGTTTGCTGCAATATATAAATGAACATCATTAGAAAGATTCTAAAACATATATGAACAAGGATGGGTTACCCCATATAACTTATACCTTCATTACTGTGTATCTATTAATCTATATGTATTATGAACTACTATAAACTTGATTGATCAAAATTGAAAATAATTCACAAAAATACTTTTGAATTATCATGAACAATAAATGCAAATATGCAATTCTAACACATTAATTAATAGGCAAAAACTGAATTTCTTATGCAAAGATCTTTAAAAATGATGTGAACAGTTGATTTTTTTTTTTCAGAGCATGTAATCAGTAAATATCTAACTTCTTAGTCTTTGCATCAATACCAATTTGTGATTCAATATTATAAAGTAAAAGTGATGACATTTCTTGGTTTATGTCTCCAAACCATAGTCTAAGTTTACTCCTTTTTGTTTTCTGACTTTAAATAACTAGTACTTTACACTTTAGATGACAAATAATATAAGTTTAAATGATATGCTTTTAACTCCTATTACCAGTGGTTACCTAAGACGCTCTTAAGGGCAACAACATATTACTGAAACCATACACAACAGGAAACATGTCCAGATGTTAAGGCAAGCTGCTGTTTTGATGCTTGTTTATTTCTGAATTACGTGAAAAGATAAAAGATCAAGTAAAACACAGTATTACAGTGCTCTTACTTGCATGTTCATCTTGGCTTCATGTAGGTAATAATATTCACATTTTTTAGTCATTGTCAATAAGATAGAGACCTGGAGATAAATACTCATCACTAAAACAATTCTACAGTTGATGGTCTTGTTGGTTAGTATTGGTATCTTCTTATTTATCTCTCTTATTTATGACCAGTTACCCTCGCACAGAGAGCACTGCATACCCCTCATCATTTGATTTCAGAACTGCACTTGGTGCTCAACTAAAAAATCCTATATGGGGCAAGGATGTTCAGATGCTACTTGCTGATGGTTATCATAAGCCTCGGATGGGATCCGATGCAGGTGATCATCCTCCCATTACACCAATGCGATCAGCAACAGAAGATATGTTGGGAAATGATGCATGGAGACTTTACCAATATGTCTGCCAGCATTTTATTGGTTCTGTTAGTCCGGATTGCAAATACTCAAGGTTATTAACTTGTCAATTATGCAGGCGAATCATTTGCCTGCATGCATTTAAATGTCTGCAGGATATGGATTTTGTGAATTATTGTCCTCTCATTGGTGATAGTAGATGAACTTATTGTTGTCATACTTGTACTTTTTCTGCTTCTTCATTGGTTTATCATGGTCTAATAACCCCAAAACATCAAGAATTTCTCTTTTTTGAGGGAGCTGGGGTGGACAATAAGAATCCAACAAAAATCTAAAATGAAAATATGGTATGACACGAAAAGAAAATTGTTTGAAGAGATGTTGCACTATATATCTGACTACTGAGTAAAGATAGAAGGGCAAAAAAAAAAAAGAAGAAGAAAAAGATTAGAGTCAAAAGGATATTTTGATTGCTTAAAATTTGCAGATTAGTTTGAATTGTGAATTACCCTTTATAGAACCTTTATCCTATAACTTTCACATTACTATTGAGAGGTTCAAGATGGGTGCTTTAACTTCATATTAGTAACTTTTAAAAGTTTTCTTTGACCTCATATTTTGCTTTCCATTCCTAGAGCACATTTGGACCATGATACTTCTTCATCTTTAACCCTTTCTCCCCTAAGTCTATACTCCATACCTAGGACCCTATAAACTTCTGTTCCTATTTTGCATACAGGCAGAATGTGATTGAGAATGCTCCAGGAGGATCATTTGACGAGGATCTAAATTAGATATGCATAATATTTTAAGAAGATTAAGTAGTGATGGAGAATGGTTGTTTGATATTTCCAAGCATGATATGAAACATTACAGTTATTTGAAGTCATTTAAGTTAAATAACACAGAGGAGAGGAAGAAATGTAATAGATAGAGGGTAGACTTGTCACAACTACTTGAACTTGAGGATTATTTCCTGCTAATTGTTGCTTCAGTGATTTAGTTGTAAGTCTGTTATCTCAATTGTGCATAATCTGCAATGTGGATGGAGAAAGGTGCTTTAGGTTTAAGTTTAATTAACAAAGAAATCTTGTAACACAGTCACACTATATTTTCATAATTGTGTAAGAGTTGCAAGAAAGAAAGTAGCATATTAATTTACATATTCACTGCATGGAGGATTCTCATGAAGGCATATTAATAAAAAGTTTAGCCAAACTGAACAGAAGTAATTGCAATTTAACTTGCCACTAAATTTCTGCAGGCTTATTCCATGTTCCACAACTTAATACAGAAATAAAAATTAGATGATGACGGTAATCTCTGTGAAGACAAAATTTTGATGAGTTAAAACTAGGGAGCTTGTGTGAACATCCTGGATCATGTTGTGCTGTTCCAGCAACCCGTGTGCAATCGAAGCAAAACTAGAAAAATCAGAAAGGAGTTCTGATGGAAGAATTTTCCTTTTGTTTATTTCACAAAAGTAGTATGAGCTGAAGTATACAACTAACTAAGCTTTACAACCTTGTGAATTGTGTGATTTATGGCTGGGGATTTATACTTTTGAATGATTAGACTTGATTCTGTTGATGTTGTAAAGGTTTCTAAACTTCATTACACGTTCTCAGTTGATCTTTAACTCATAGAACAATAACTCTGTTCATGCAATTATTTTTTGTGATATTTTATGCTGTTATGTTTTTGTTATCACTCCTTTGAGGTGGACTTTTTTTTTTTTTTTTGAATGAGTTGGTTAAAAACTGCTTGGTGAATGAAGCTGATGCAAATCATGGCTCATGATTATTCCAGGACTAAAATAGAATTTGCATCTGGTGGGGAGTTTTTCCAATGTGTTGGGCAGCATGTTGTTTCTAAAGGTTTTACTTCTATCATGCCATGGATGAGTGTCAATGAGAAGAATCTACCTCAATTCAAGAAAGGCGAAAAAATTAGCATTGCAAAATTAGACATACATGAGGTAGTCCTTCAGATTCATCAAGATTTTTTTTAAGCTGAAATTATATGGGTTTATCCTATTAGTTTAACTAAGGTAAAATATAACAAATACAACAATTATGAAAGTTCAGCATATAGATAACTTTTTTGCAGTCCCATGAAATAAGATTCATATGTACCAAGACAGATTCATGAAATAATTTTCTATATTAAACATGCTTTATCTGGATTCCTGTAGTTGAACTCAACTATTGAAGCAAATTAATAATATATTGGCCAGTAAAAAAGATTGTCACTGACATGATTAAATTTATTCATTTAGGGAACTACTGCACCTCCAGATTACCTTAGCGAGAGTGAACTTATTTCTCTGATGGAAAAGAATGGTATAGGAACTGATGCTTCAATTCCTGTGCACATTAACAATATCTGTGAGCGCAACTATGTTCAGGTTCAGTCATGTGATGTCTTTTAAATTGTACGGTGATACTTGTCATCCTTCATTTTCTAACTTATCTTTTTACAATATTGGTCTTTGATGGATTAAAGGTTAATGCTGGAAGGAGGCTGGTCCCAACAGCTCTTGGAACTACCTTGATAAGAGGATATCAATGCATTGATCCAGATCTTTGTTTACCTGACATCCGCAGCTTTATTGAGCAACAAATAACTCTAATTGCTAAAGGGAAAGCTGACCATGTTTGTGTAGTTGAACACGTCCTTCAACAGTTTCTGCAGAAGTACTCTTACTTTGTCAAGAAGGTATCATGTTTGCTCATTCATATCTTGTTTGATAAGCTATAGCACTGTACCTACATCCAAAATATAGAACACCATTTTTTAATCCTCTGGTAATCTCATAGAGTATGTAATTTCATGTAATTGTATATACTATATGCACGTGACAGTTTGTTTTTGAGGAGCTGCAGTTAGGGTGGGCAAGAAAAAAACTGACCCAAAAGATGGTTTTTATCAGGTTCCTGGTTGAGTTTCGGAATATTTTACATTTTGGTTTTGGTTTTTGGGCAGGTTCCAAATTTTTATATAAACCTAAAAAAACTCAACCAAATCAGTATTATATAATGTACATATTTCATATTAATTAAATTATATTTCTGTTTGTTAATTAACAAATGTTTATTTTATATATTTTGATTCTATATTTGATTAATTAATAACATTGCTAATTTTAGAGTAGTTGTGCAGTCGTAACTTTGCATCTCGTCCCCTTCAACCTTCCAAGTTCTTGTTCCACCTACCACCATTCCATGATCTCGCAAAATTGGATCAATTTGTCTCCATCATCCACCCTTTTCTTCACTGTCTTCCCCTATGTCCTTCGTCTCTTTTCCTTCTATGGTGGCAACTTGACATCAGTGCCACTTTTATGTCCCTTCCAACATTGCTTTCACCTTCAATTCCGCATAAGAACATTGAATGTATTTGTCCCTTTTAATATCCCTTCCAACGTCACCCCTTCTTCCCTTCACAATAATTTTATTATATCGTTGTTTGCAGCCTTCCCCACCTTCATTGTCCTTTCTTCAACATTAGCAACATCAATATCCTCGACATCCCATTCTTGTCGAGCATCCTTTTCGATGTCCCTTATTAACACTTCTTCTTAAGATGGGTAGAATCTATGTGAAAGAGTAATAATTGTTCATTTTTTGACACTTTCATTTAGCTACTTGGGACAATTTATATTAAATAAGAAGAATTATTATACAATTTCTTTTCAGTGAGATAGGTATTGTGTAATTTATTGTTAATGCACACTTTATAGTTTTAATATAGTTCTTGCGTATAATTCTTCTTGCATTCAATTGCATAATTGTATAATTCCAATGTAGATTTTGTATATAGGTTTTAAGAATTCAATTGATAGAGTTTTTTATGGCATGTGTTTTAATATAGTCTTTTATGTAGATTAAAGTTCACCTCTAAATCTCTAGTGTAACTGGTATAGAAAAATTCAAAATCTTTGAAACCGTTGAAAATTAAAAATCATGAGAACTCATCCAAACCAAATAAAAAAAATCTTGGTTTCAGTTTTTTTTTATGGGTTCAGGTATAAAATTTCTTTTTGTAACTTGAATCAAACTAGATTGATCAGTTTTTTTGTTAAAAACTGCCCCAACTGACCCATACCCACCCCTGGTTCCAGTCCAATAAATTAGGTAGGTAGCTTATTGAAATTGAGTTTTACATGAGATAATATTTTGGTTGTATTTACCTATTGTTAATTGTTATGAGTTTGTATATACGGAATCATTACTAATTTCTTAGAAACATTGCACAATTGAAATTTTTACTAAAGGTACAACCATGGCTTCAAGTGTCAATCAATTTTAGTTGACATGGATGGAACATATTGTTTTGTCCACCTACTAAAATTGATATTGTGTGAGCATGGATAAATGTCACTATTTTTCCCATGCTGATCGATTAATATAACTATATTGCCCATGCTAAGGCTTTTCTTGTTTGCATCGTTAGAATTGATTGAGGCTGAAAGATTTCTTCCAAGGAATACAAGAAGAGGGGAGGTACAGATAGGAACACCAATAATAATAAACAGAAGTGATGCTTGGGATAAATCGAGAGTTATCTATAGACATATGGAGAGACCAATTATAATATCAAATGTAGGAGTATTATTTAACTTGTGTTAGAAAATTATGAGGCCGATCTCAGTGCAATACTATAAGAATTAATAATCTCATCTGATGCAAGATACTCATTTTAGTATTAGTTAAGTATGATCATCAATCCAGATCTTTGTTATATTTTTGTAACTTGTTGTTCAAAAATTTAAATTCAACTTACCTTTTTACCTTTTTGTTTGTTAAAGACTTTATATTTGGAAGTAAACAAACTAAAAGGAATGGGATTAAAGCTCATTTGAGTTGATCTCATTATGATTTGAAGCGCGCCAAGTGTTGGCACAACATAATATTTAAACTATGCAACATAATGATATTTTAAACCTAGGAAAACCTTAGGGACAACTAATAAACATAGTGCTTTTATGTTTTAACTGCATCAAAAGTGCAATCATGCTCTTGTTGATGGATTATGGTAGATTTCTCAGCCAGCTTATGTGCTAGGAGGTTTTCCTGAAATTGGAAGGACTTTGAAATTGGTCATAACATTCAACTGTATTTAATTGTTGACGTTGATTGTTGACCTGAAGCATGTCAGATGCATACACATGGAAGGTGCTGACAAACATGGAGGAATCTCAAATAGGTTGAGATGGTATGACATGTCCTAAAGTGAACAATAAATTCTATAGTTAGACTAGTTGATTGAATTATCATGGAAGGTAAATTCTAGTTAATGAAATGAAAAATAATTGAATTTCTTTGGATATTACTGGTGAACAATAAATTTTTTAGTTAGACTAGTTGATTCAATTAAAGTGGAAGGTGTGAGAGTGGGCGACAGTCAAAATTCTAGTTAATGGAAGGGAAAATAGTTGAATTGCTTTGAATATTACTTGTGTTATAACCAGACACAAGTAATTGAGAAACAGGATACATTTAATCACCTAAATAATTGAGAAAGATACAACTCTTGTTGAAGTGAACTCCAAACAACTGCTTTGAATAAGCATCTTTGTCGAACTATTTAATTAAGCCTTGTTAGTAATTAGAGTTCTGGAATGTAATGGCTATGCACGTTTAGAAGTAGGGTCATGTGCAGTGGTGTTATGTTTGCCTTGTTAGTAGTAGAGTTCCCAAATGTCAATGGGTATATGGATGTTGTAGTTATAAGATTATGGTCGAGAGAAAAACTGTAACCTACCCTTCTCTACATCCCTTTTTTCTAGTGATCCTGTAGTCCATATAAGTGATGACCCCGATACCAATTGATTATGTCGTAACCAGGTGACAAGAACTTCAGAGAAAGTTTTTGTATCACTTAATTATGTAAAATTGGTTCAGCATTGTGTCTTTATATGATTAGGTCTGTATCTCCCCTGTGATTCATTTTGAGATACACAAAACTTTGGTTTCCCTTTAGTCCACCGTCAGATCCATTGTCTTTAACATTGTGCATGCTGGATGGTTTTGAGATATTGTCCTAAATAATTCTAGGTTTTAGTTCGGTTTAACCTTGCTCATACTCTGCTATAATTCAGATTGAGAACATGGATGCACTGTTTGAGGCACAGTTTTCCCCGTTGGCTGACTCTGGACGTCTACTGAGCAAATGTGGTAAATGCACTCGATACATGAAATACATTTCTAGCCAACCAACAAGATTGTACTGCATAACCTGTGAAGAAGTCTATTACCTTCCTCAGAACGGCACAATAAAAGTAAGTAACCTCGCTGCTGAATTTTTTTTTTTTTTTTTTTGGCACAGCCATGCACATTGGAAGTTCATGCAATTACTTCTATCTCAATCTTCTGTATGTTTGGTTAGCCTAAAAGGTTCTGAAATTCCCATTGAATTTATTTTTTTCATCAATAGAATTTAATGTTAAATTTACCCAGGAAGAATGATACTTCTTACGGCCCTGTGAATATTTATTTAATCTTGTGGTTAATTTTGACAAATCATGATGTGATTGGCAACCAAATACAATTGTATTTCCTGAATAAATTGCTTAAACTCCAGAGGAACTGCTTCATTATGAATCAGCCTTATATATTTATTATATGACAAATATGCATATTAAACAAAGAAGAAGAGAAAAACTATAGAAGAATTAATTGTTATTGTTACTGTATATATTATTTAATTTTGACAATTCAAGTTCTGCTGCAACATTGATATTTTTTTTTGTCTTCTTTACTTTCTCAGCTATACAAGGAACTCGCATGCCCTTTAGATGGTTTCGAGTTGTTGCTCTTTTCCATGGCGGGTGCTGAGGGAAAAACATTCCCTTTCTGTCCCTACTGTTACAACAGTCCCCCGTTCGAAGGGATCGATAAGCTCTTCGGCAACCTTAAGCTCGGTAATTCCGGCAAGATAGGGAAGGGAGCTGGCATGCCATGTTTCCTCTGTCCTCACCCTACGTGCCGCCATTCCCTGATAAACCAAGGAGTGTGTGCTTGCCCTGAGTGCAGCGGAACACTTGTCCTCGACCCTGTCAGTGCACCCAAATGGAGGTTATATTGCAACATGTGCAACTGTCTCGTCTCCCTCCCACAGGGCGCTCATCGGATTTCGACCACAGACAAGAAGTGTCCTGAATGCGACTCGACTATCATCGAAGTGGATTTCAATAAGAAGACAACTCCCCTGGCCGACGGAGCTACACTGCACAAGGGCTGTATCTTGTGCGACGAACTACTTCATTCGCTCGTCGAGATGAAGCATGGAAGTTCATTTTTTCGTCGGTCAAGAGGAAGAGGCAGAGGTAGGGGAAGAGGCAGAGGTAGGGCTAGAGGCAGCTCAAAGTCTGCAGATCCAAAGATGAGTTTCCGAGATTTCTAACACTAAAAATGCATGCCAGGAGAAGAACAGTGGTTCTGTATTATCTGAAACTCCAATCTTCTGAAACCCGAAGAGCCTGCTGGTATATGTAATTATTTTTTCGAAAACCTTGGTATTGTGAGATAATATTTATACATTATTTGTATGAAATCACATCCAAAGAAGGCAAGATGATAGATAAAGAAGAAGAAGAAAAATTGCAGGCAGGCAGGCAGGCAGGCACCAGGTTGATGATGATCATATGGTGGCAAGAGGCAGCAAGGGGAAGTTGCAGACGAAAGGCAAAGCCAACACCAGTCGCTGCTGCGAGTGCACCAGGCAGCAACGCCCCCCTGCCCCCACAATCTCCATCAGCACCCTCTTCAGCGGCTCCAGCACCTCCACCACCACTCGCCACCGCAGCACTGCCAGCCTCCGCTGCCTGCTCCCTAGCCTCACTGTCGTCCCCCGTCGCTGCTGCCGCTGCCGCCGCCGTTGCCGTAGTAGCAGCAGCAACCTCATCCTCCTCCCACCCAACTCCATCCCCATCATCGCCATCTGCTGCAGCCTGATCGGTGCTCAACAGGGCACATGTTATATATAGTGTTCCACATGCATCATGTGGGAGAGAGTGTACGAGATCAATCATTAAGGGAAGGGAAGGGAAGGCGAGTTTGCTTGAGGCCTACTCTCGCATTTGCTTCTTGTGCTCAGCACATGAGACCGCCGAGGCCGATTTGGAAGCATCTCCATGAGTCAGCGTGCGACAACAATCGATGACATTTTTCCACCTTTGCTTTAGTTTAATTATCTTCTTCCTCCTTCACTTTAAAGAACCGCCTTCATCATTGATTTTGGAATTAAATGAATAAGTCAGTGATCAGCCGCAAATGCTATCTATCTACTTATCTTAGACCGTCCCCATAGGAGGGTTTTATAGCTAGCGCAACAATAGAGTTGTACAATAAAACAAGGGTCAATTCTCGAGGGCTGCAAGCTTTTTCGGAGTGCTTGCTCTCCTGCTGCGTTAGCTTTTGGTTGGGCACAAAGTGCTCTTCGTGATTTACCTCTTTCGTATTGGCTGTGGAACTGATTAACGAGGACGCTGAGAGTGAGTGAATTGCCTTTTTTACACAATACTTATCTTAGGCACCTTTTATTTTATTTGTTTTTTAGATATTTTAAATTTAATCCTAAAAAAATGTGAAACCACCACATTAGCAGTCCCCTCAGCTATCTCTATTGAGGAGGGGAATAAATCAGGAACTCAGATATGACAAATACAAAGGAGGAGATCGATCGATGACCCAAAGTTATAACCTCCTAGGGAATTGACTCTTATCCACTTAAGAGTTATCCATTTGTATTTATCAACTAAGCCAACCTTTAATCCTCAGTTGCGATATATTTGTAAAAAAAAATCTATTAATAAATCAATAAATTTCAGAACGTTGAACTGTTGATTTTTATGAAAAATTTTCACGAGGCCGAATTAATTGCACATCAGATTAATTGAATTGAAAGTCTAGTCACTTGGAAAAAAATAATGATCATAAAATTACTCTTGCTTGAATCAGGGACTATATTCAAAATAAAGGTAAATAGAGTTTGGTGGAGCTTTGTATGGTGGGTCAAACAAATAGGCAACCAAATAATATTTATTATGATTTTTAAAATTTTATTAATATAAAAAAATATTTTTAAAATTTTTTATTTTGCTGCCGAAATGTCCTGACAAATAAATGATATAGATAGTAATTTAAAGAAAAAAAAAATAGCAGTAGATATGATTGAAGCTTACATCATCAAATTCCCTCTTTGCTAGATGCGCCGACTAATCATTGTTATCGAATATGGTTGGATTGGATATCTCAATTAATGTGTTTATTTGTGTAAAAAGTATAGAAATAATTAGGGGGCGTTTGGTTGGTAGAGAATTTTCTATTTTCTAGTTTTCATTTTCATTTTTTGTTTTTGTGTTTTCTATTTTTAATTTTTAGAAAACAGAAAATGTGTTTGGTATAATATGCGGTATTTTCTAGGAAAAATTAGAAAATCCAC
>JBAMHZ010000056.1:4331963-4342038 GCA_037177395.1 Alpinia galanga | reverse complement strand
AATTGGAAGTATGACTTATTTATCTTTAGAGAGATTGTCTAGAATAATTTTATTAATCATCGAATAATTACAGTGAAATTTAAGCTACATAGAATATTAATAGGCACCTTAATTTTTCATGCCATTGGAAGAGCATTTTTTTTTTAATATCTGAAATACCTCTTGAAGTTCTATCTTGAAATAGATTTAATCTAGCCCCAGGACTAATTTAGATGGCCAGTACAATCGTGTTAAAGTTTGAAAGGGCAAGGGGTTAATTTCTGAGTTTCACCATCGGGCTATCGATGACTCCGCATTTCTGCGCTGACCATTTGAGATCCTGATTTATCTCTTTCTACATATAAAAGTAGCGATGAGAGACTATTAATATGACGATTCCATATTTTTTAAAATAGATTTAACCAGCGTTGAGGCACAGTACAATGATAAAGTAATTGAATTTCTTATTGAGGTATATTCGAAGTTGAAAATAGAAAAATTGAATGACACCAAATAAATAGAATTTAAGAGTTTGCATTAGCACACAAAGTACATCTTTAATGTTGGATAGTTTTACAGGAATGACACGGTTGCTAAGGTCAAACTATCTCGTCAGGCCATGAGTACTTCTCAGATTTACCCTTGGTAGCCAACGTAGATTTCAAAAAAAAAAAAAATTATGAAGCCAAGCCTATAACCTTCAGTGTTAGTTAATAAAAAAAAGAAAAAAAAATAGATCTAACCAAATCTATTGCAAAGTATGTAAAAGAATTTTATTTGATTGATTTATTTATTTTTAGTTTCTATCGAATATTAAAGATAAGAGAATTTGCAAAGAGAAGAATAGAAAAAGGATTTTGACAAATATTTCCTTTTATATTGCATAGATTTAAATTTTATATTATTTCCTATAATTTGTTTTAAAAGAGAGTTTTGGTAAAGAATAAAATTACTATCATGTTATTTTAAAGTTACGAGTTCAACTTTTAAAAACAATCTTTTATAAAACAAAGTAAAATTATATACAATAGAATTTTTTTTTTTTAGACTTCACATTTACAAAACTTGGTAGAAACTGATTCATAGACTCTTTAGCATCACTTCCTTGCACCAAAGAAAAGGTTTACCTCAGATCTGAGACTGAAAACTCGATCAGTGCTCACGATTTATAGAGTCAGATGCATCAGGAATTCGACTTTCTGTCTGTTGGCTGCAAGGATAAAGGTTGATATCAAATTCCATCCTGAAATGCTCAAGAGGGCAATCAAGAAACATGCTTTACAAGATATGATAGAGATTGATAAGCCATAGTTTTAAAAAATAGATATACAAGCACAGAAATTCCCTGGAAACAAGACGAAAAACAAGAGGTCGCAAGGAATGGTAATAGTACAGACCGAAGCTCAGCTCGATCCAAAGAACAAAATTGTCGACATGCCCATTTTCTTAACTCACAGGCTTGCACAAAGCATACCCATTAGATAACCAACAAAGCTACTGGTAAATATAAGCTTGAATGAAACTCCAAAATGATTTGGTACTCTTCCGATCTCGTCTCCAGTCGAGTCTTGTGGGTCATTTTGTTTGTTTCATCATTTGCTCAAGTCATAGGAGTCATTCAGGTTGTTTCTTCGTCGACGCCAGTCAGGGGGGCCATTTTGTTTGCTTCATCGTCATCCTCGCCTGCATTCTCACTCTCCGAAGAAAGATCCTCCATTCTGTAATCCACCTTGAAGTCGTAGTCGGCATCCATTTCGTTTGTGATGCGTACTTTATTGGCCTTCTGCCTTTTCTTTTCAGCTCTCCTTTTACGTGGATCGAGTATGCCTTCGGCGGTGTATAACTTGTCGTTTTGGTTGCTGCTAGGCTTGGTCTTGGATTCCTCGGTGACTTCCTCATCGTCGGCCATGGCTTGATCCTCAACAGCAACTACCGCGTTCTGCTGCGCATCATCCTGACATTCAAAAGAAAAACAAATGTATGTAAGATACAGAATATCGCAACGCATCAATAATCGAAACTCGACTCGATGAAACTCAATCTAATTCATCAGGAAATGAAGGACAAATAGTGAACCTGCTCTAGCATCTGTGCATCAAAGTTTAGTGGGGAATGAGGAGGAACTTCAATGTGACGGGAATCTTCCACTGATCCCAGGGTATTGATAAATGAAGTTTCGATCTTGTAAATTTCATCAATATCGAACTCATTTCCGAGCTGTGGAACAATTGCAGAGTCGAGATTCTCGCCCTGGTTTCGAGGTGGAGGCAAAGTGTAATATGGTATTTTACCTAAAAACATGTTGGAAAAATCAGTCTTGGAGCAATCAAATAGTGGTCAGAGTACACGAAATAGATACCCTCATTCCAATCATGCAGTACAATCTTCGCAGCAGCTTCGATGTCCACAACTCCCCCCTTCTTCAGCTTACCCCTTGTGGTTGCTACCTTTTGGAGGAAGTCATCGATTGAGCTGAAGGTTGCCAACTTGTACAGAGACATCAACCTCTCGGCCGGACACAGCTTGAGGATCTCATTTACTGCAAGGTTTCATGATGAACCAACAGAGTTATAACTGGTACCGACACAAGTGATATTTGAGGCAAGAAGAGCCAGTAGCAGTTAAAGATTAAAGGATGTGTTGTTGATTAACCATTAGAAATTTCTCAGTTAATTACTCAAACCAGAAACAAAAGAAATGGGAACTCAAGACCCAACTTATCGCCAAATATAATAGGAAGAATAACAAAATCAAAGTTATATAAAAAACAAAAGAAATATGAATTAATGTGCCACTACACGAGTATGTAACCATGAGTATTTTCCTAGCCCAACCTAGAAAGGTTATGACAACAGCCTATGTTTGCCTATCACATAGAAACCAAATTGTATACCCTACTCGATGGTAAGACAATCTGCTGGTTGAGCAGTATCTTAAATAATCAAATCTAATCACTTTTAACACATCTTCTGACATTACTCAAGTTAATTATCAGTAGAATTTTCCATAGTCTGCAAAATCCACACCCTTAGATAACCAAATCTATTCACTTTTACCACATCTTCAAACATTACTCGAGTTAATTATCAGTAGAACTTTTCATAGTTCACAAAATGCACATATTAAACGCCCCCCCTTTTTTTTCCCAAACAGACAATCATCGGAGTGATTGGTTCTCTCTCCTTGTTTTAGATCAGGGGAGGTTTCACTAGCAATTGACCATTACTTCTAGTTTTTCAGTTTCATACTTAAACCATTGCTTTTGAACGATGGGAATTGATTTCTTGCTGTGCTCTTCATTCCATCTCATGATTTTGAAAGGATGTCTAAGAAATTGGACAAAATCAGATTGGCTATGCAAATGTTGATCAATTTGGCCAACCCAAATCAGAATAAGATGTTTTCAAATTATGGAATTTTCTTCATCAAGGGGAAGAAGTCTTGAAAGAACAAATGCTTAACTGATTAACAATTTTAATATACTGCAACCTAACGAACAATTGAGAAGAAATACCTGGACCGACAGGATCATCTAACTTTTCGATCCTCTTACAGTTGCGAAGAGCTATAGATGCATCAGCCTCTCCAGAATTGAGCATTACCACACCAGGACAATCCAACAGCTTTACCTTTTTATCTAACTGAATTTCTTGCATTGATTTGGTTAATCCTGGAGTAGCACCAACATTAACAGCATGGGACCTCTTCAAACTATTTATCAAACTGCTCTTCCCAACATTCGGGAGTCCAACAATACCTACAGTAATTGATAACTTAAGCTGCAAAGAAAGCAAAAAAAAATTCAATTAACATGACAAAAAGGAACAAATCTTTTGGCTGCCCAAATAAAAGAAATAAAATATCCTAAGTTTGCATGTCACAAAATTGCATCATTTTGGAGAAGGTGCATAATAAATGACCTTTCAGCAGGTAAAGCGTGTCTTACAATTTAGTAAATTGTATCTTAGAATTTAGAACTTGGTAATATAATGCATATTCAAAAAAATGTAACTGCCATTAACAGTTCATGGAGCCACTTCGGCATACAACACCCATAAATTAATGTGAAAATTTAAATAAATTAGAACTTATAATTTGATTCATGCATGATTAAATTTATCAATTCTGATCAATCATCAAATTTTAATACATTGCCTAAAATAACTTTAACATCAATTCTAAAGTTTGAATATTATGAAGTTATAAACTATAATGGAATTCACATTTATATGAAAGATACAATAAGAGTTTTGGCACAACAGAATAGTTGATGTCGTGTGACCTAGTGATCAAAGGTCTAAATCGTAGAAATAGGCTCTTGCAATGTACAGTGAGGCTGCGTACAATAGACCCAATGTGGTCCAATGCTTTCCTAAAATCCCACGTTGGCAAGAGTTTCGTGCACTAAATTATCATTTTTTAATGGAATTCACATTCACATTTATCTACCTATGGTATCTATCATGCAAATTTGCATACAAATATACAAAAGAAACATATTCTTTGATGTAGTGTTAACATGCCAATTTTACTTCACTAAAAGTTTGCACAAAATTAACTATAGTTGTAGAGTGAACATAGAGAGTTAAAGTGCATAAACTGCCAATGTTAATTGCAAAATTGACTTCAATTAAACAAAAATAAAATTTGCATCCCAAATATTAATTGCCCCAATTTACCTTTTAACAATTAACCAAGAAAATAATCAACTCATAAAAAAATTATAAACAAAAATAAAATTTGCATCCCAAATATTAATTGCGCCAATTTACCTTTTAACAATTAACCAAGAAAATAATCAACTCATAAAAAAATTATAATACATAAATTGATTAAATTTAATATAAAAATTAAACTATACATAAATAAAATTTAATGCATTATAATACAGTATATAAGTGTCTAAATTGATTTAGTTTATTAAATTATAATACATAATTTAATTTAAATAAATTGATTCTGTGTACAAAAAACAAGTATACATAAACTACATCTATTTAATTAAATAAAAGGAAATATAAATTTTAAAAAATAATTAAATTCAATAAAAAATTAAAAGTATGAAAAATTAATTCAATTTATAAGTTGTATATTTATAATTTAACACATCAAATCAGTACACAAATTTATATGATATATATAACATATATATCTCATTCTATAATAATCTTCAATGGCAGACCCTGACCCCACAAACCATTGTCCTCGACCTCTGGCACATGTCGCTCATGGATGCTAATGAGGCTAATGCACTCCCTCCCTCAACATCTAAATAACCATTTTCCTTGATTCCTTTGCCAGGCCCACATGCTTCCCCAAGTTGATGTGAATTTCACCTTCTATTGCTGCCTCTTTTGATTGTTCGTTCGTACCTCTTTGTTGAACCAATTTCTCTTATTTTTTAGCCTCTCTTCTCTTACCTTCTTCACTTCATGACCAAAAAGAAGAATTAAGGGGCAACAGGGTTGAAATATCACTATTTGATACAGTACCCACTCGACAAGAGCAACACTATAGTGGCACATGTGGTACGAATTATATTACCTGTGTTGTCCAGTCGTGTTGACGAATGATAAATCTTAATTGTGCTATGCAGCACATGTGATTGATCAATTTATCTAAGTACCAATGTAAAACGAGATAAGGACTTATTGAAACTTGATGTACACCTACAACTAGAGAGAAATTATTTGTCACACTCTTGATAGCTCTACTATTATAACAATATTATTATACATATCTCTTATTCTAAGAAGCCTATAAAAGATGCATGTAAGTTTCATTGAGCAATGCCAAGTGTCAAAGATTCATCTCTAATGCCTCCAGTTGGGACAACATAATATTCTTGAAAAATTAACTTAGCTATTTAAGAAAAAACAAAGAAGCCTAATTTTTTACCTCATTGCTTCTTGAATAATTTTTCAACAACTTTAGGAGAGTATCAGCTCCAAGGCAATCACTAGTTTGCAAAATATTAGATGTCTTGGCAGCCTTTGCTCTCTTTGATGACTTCCATCCCAAGTTTGATCTTTGTTCTTGTGTGCTACATTTAAAAGCTACAGTCGGGAGCTCTCCTCTAAGATATGCGAGCCACTTCTCCACTGCCTCCCGGGGAACAAGATCTGCAAATATAAGAATAGAAATATTGGCCCAAAAAACATCAGAAAAAAAAAACTAAATAATATCATCTTACAAAAAAAAGAAAAAAAAATACCTATCTTGTTCAAAAGCAACACAATTCGCTTATTAGGATCAGATTTTAACACCATATTCTCCAGATCAATGGAACGAGTACCAAGTGGATCCCTTGCATCAAGTACTTCCAATATTACATCTGAGGCTTCAATAACTTTTTTCAACTCCTTAAAGAAAATTCTCTCAGAATGATCTGTAGAAAATTAGCAAACAGACAAAAAAAAGAGTAAATGATATGTCTTTGGACACAAGGACTTTGAGGGTATGGCTTTTGCTACCATGGCTTTTTGCTATAGCTGAAAGTTCAGTTATGATAGGTTTGTTAGCAAATTCATTGCCCTGTGCAGAAGCTTCAGAAGCCAATTGTGAAACATCAGAATCATCAATCAAGCCTAGTTTCCTCTTCTTAGCCTGTCAAACAAAAAAAAAAGCTTTGAATGCACAAAAATCAGATGTCTATTAAAACAGCATTACAAAAACTAAAATTTGTGCAAAATGATGATGGGTTGGGCATATACAGATGAACCGACTGTATAATAGTAGAAAGTTCACTTGTACTACATTCACTACTTTTACAGTACCAGGAATTTTAATTACAGAAGGTAGGAACCCCCCACATTCATAGACATCAAGCTACATAACACATCAAAAGAAAAGAAGTTGTATATTAGTTAGTACAACTTTCTCTATAAATACAATAACAAAAAAATAATAAGACTCCTAAAATGATACCAAGGCCACAAGGAAAAATTTTTCCTTAGGCCTATTTGTAGAAAGAACTTTACCAACATGAAACTCAAATAAAATAAGTATAATAAATTGTAGAATTTAAGGAAAGGAAGATATTATATTACCTTATTTCAGCAATTACCATTACATATGACCATCACATGTATATAGACATATTAAAATAGTAAATCAAAAGCACTAATGTGGGACAAAACTCACACATACCTATTACCTAATAAACCAAATATCTTTGGCAATTACTCTCAAGTCAGAGAATAGCTACTATTGGTGTCTAGCTTGTTACATAAACTAGAGAAATTTCATAGGTATAGCATATATTAGCCATAACAATGATGAACCAAAAAAAAATATTACTCGCACACAAGAAAACAAAATTTAAAGAGATGATGGAGTAAGTAGTTGACAATCCCTTCAACCTTAGATCAACACAAAATCAACAATGCCTTTCACCTAAATCTATGCATTGACAACTAGAGAGGGTAGAGAGAATAAATGAAGTGAAAAAAAATAATAATAATAAAGAGATGAACTACACGAACGAATCACTCAAATAAGTCAGTGATGTGCTTGCCTTAGATCAATGCAGACAACAATGTCTTTCACCTCAAATTTGCAAGAACGAATGAAAAAAATATAAAGAGAGATCTCCCGTGTAGGCTATCCTCCCTAAAGTGGTGCACACAGAAACACACAATAGACAAAGGGAAAAAAAAAAAAGAACTTTAGAAGAAAGAAGAATAGCTCAGGTTGGCCTTTTGTTAGAAGTAGCTAAATGAGAACAGGCTCTATTCAGGTCATGAATAACACAACTTGACCCTTTATTGGATTGCAAAATGGAAATAATATTATTTTCTTTGTTCATATCTTCATTGGTTGTAAGGTGCATAAAACACAAATAGAATTAAACAGGATATGCTAAAAGAAGGAAGAAAGGGCCAAAAGAAAATGTGCCTATAGTTGTAGGAAGAGAATATTACCCTCTCCTTTCTAGCGGCCTTTTTCTGCTCCAACTCCTCCAAGGCACGAGCCCTGCGATCCTCAAGTGCCTTAAGTTCTTGCTGCTTAAAAGGCCAATCATTCGGAATTCCAGGGTCCTTCTCTACCTTCTTTTTCTTGTTCAGACCAAGCTTCTTTGCCTCCTTTGCCTTCTTCCTATGGTGTTCCTTCACCTTTCTTATTATTTTGTATTTCTTTCTTAGAGTTACCCTCTTGCTTTTGCTCTCTGCAAGGAGGTTAAATGTAATGCAGCCCCAAAGTAAATACAATCAAAAGATAATTTGGTCAAGAAATATACTTTTGCTCTTCTTCACCATATTTGCTGCTCAAAAGTAACCTGCAAAACAGATACAAGTATAAAAAAACAGTTGGCAATAGCTCCATGTTTTGTTATCACAAATTAGCAGGTTAAAGAAATAAATGCCATTTCATATGCTGATTCAAGGAAAATGGATTTTTTTTTTTTACTTTACAAGTACACATGAACGCCTAGAGGATAATAGATGATGTAATTTACAATGTTACAGACTAAAAACTGGGCCACGACTAGATTCCAGGCATCAACCCTAGATACCATAATTCCATAACAATAGATGACAACATAAATTGAACTAACAATGAAAACAGAAAGCCTACTTGATCACTCCACTCGTAATTTTAGAAGGCCTACTTGTTCACTCCATTCCCGTGATTCTAACTGTACGTTTCAACATTGTCATTATGTGTCGGCAAGAATGTATACTAAGACGGGAAAAGATGAACTAAGGATTAAAATTTGTTCAATCTCTATTCACCCAGAGTGAAACAACTCCAAATAAATAAGCTAAGGAAGCCGCCTAATCAAGAAGCATAACGTTGACGACAAAAGAAGACATTTTTCCGTGAGACAAATGCAATGACATAGATCTTAATAGTGGAGGAAATCTAATTTCTAGAACCTATCTATCCCCGCGTCGGCTTTCTAGCGGCAACCACCAAGATATCTACTTGAATCCGCCGAGATATCGCCCGACCAAAAATGCAATTTTTTTTATCTCGGCGTCAGAACATGGGAACAAAAATCATACAATAACAGAGGAGGAAGGAAGGAAGGACATGTGAGGAAAAACTTGCAGAGAAGAGTTAAAAACTCACCGACGAAAAAAGAACACTCGTTTCTGTGAGGAGAGGTCTCCCCGTGTATGCTCCTCAGCAAGGAGATGGACTTAAAGCGAGGTGAAGGCGCCGGCAAGCGAAGGAGATGCGCTTTCGCCAGAGAGCGATGTCGCGAAGGAGCCGCAAGATATTAGGGTTTATGGGCGTTGACAATTTTATAATATTCGTTAGTAATTTAGAATAATGCCAAATTATTAGATTTTCTTTTTCTTTTTTTCTTTTTTCTTTTTTCTTTTTTCTTTTTTTATCATCTAAATAGTTTGAGACGAATAATCGAATGTTAACGAATATTATTGACGATTATCGTAAAAATTAATCAAACAAAAATATTATATTTGGTTTTTAATTTATCATGGCTCTCGTATTTAACTTAAAAATCGTTAGCAATATCTCTATCTAAATATTAGATTCCTTTTCAAGTTGTGCGAATATCCGATCCGAGGCAACAAGCTCCATGACATGACTCAATCCCTATGGAATCTAATAGATGTTTTGGGAAAAAATTTATGGAACCAAATCGATCACTCTTAAAATTAGTTAAATTCAATACTAATTATAGCAAAAGGTGATCCGCTCGCTCTTAGCGCCTCTGTCAATCGGTCCCACAGCTAACACAAGAAAGGTAAATCACGGTGAGACTTTTAACACCTTGAATGGTGACCAAAGCAGAGGGGGATTGTGGCATATGGGGAAGAGTTTTAGATCTCCCTTTGGGATTGACCCCTAGTTTTATTGTAGTAACATGCCCTACTCTAACCAACTATCCGTCCTGTGGAGACTAGTCAGATTCAATACTAATGCACATGCACCAGGAAGAGAAAGAGAGGAAAAGATTATCATAGGATAACAACGATAGAAGAGTGGAGCACTTGGAAGAGGTAATTTAATACTCATCTTAGTCGTATAGAAATTTAGATCCAATTAAATTAAGTCTGAGTTAATTCAAGACTCATTTGAGTCACACTTGTAGTTCATTCCAATTGAATCAACTTGATTCGTG
>JBAMHZ010000056.1:4318188-4331863 GCA_037177395.1 Alpinia galanga | reverse complement strand
TCAACTATTTGATCTCTTTGACTTAGCTGGACTTCATGTCAATTGTTTAGTCCTCTTGACCCAACTGAACTTCTTGCCTAGTATTTGGTTCTCTTGATCCAGATATGGAAGCTCCATTTTCTTCGTTCGAGGTGCATGACTTAACATGGACCATGACTCTGATACCAATTGTCAGTGCCCATAAGTTTCACATATCTCCATAATGATACAATATTGTCTACTTTGAGCCTAAGTTCTCCTTGTTTTATTTTTAAGCTTTACCTAAAAGACATCGTACCAATGACAAATAGGCTTAAGAGGGCCCAATATGATCTTTCATTTTAAGGAAATCTTTTAGATACAGTCTCAAAATAAAATCATAAAGGTTTAAATTGAAAGTGATAATATTGTATTATCGTAGAGATATATAAATTTGTACTCATAAATTATTATATTGTTCAAAACTAATTTTAATTAATATTGAAATGCCTTTATCTAAAATATTAAAATAGTTTTAACCTCAGGGTTAAAAGTAGTTTTAATCAAGTACATTTAACTAAAATTTATTGGAGTTTTAGAAAGAAATATTAGAGTGAATGTCGTTTTAATTTTTATTTTTATTTTTATTTTTATTTTTCAATTCAATATTGGGTGTCTTTTATATTAATAAAAATAAGAGATTTTTTTTAAAATTTTACCCTTATATTTTGATAGTAGTAGGACATTCAAGGGCCATTATGAAAAAATCAATAAAAGTTAAGGGACATTTTAAAAGTTACCGTTAATTATAAGAAATAAGAACAAAATAGCGATGGAGCTACTACTACACATGGTCAATAGATAAGCAAAAGCAGAGGGGAGAGAGGAGAGAGCTGTTTCGATTTGATCGATCCAAAGACGTTGCCTTTCTCCTTCGTCCTTTTCCTCCTCCCATTCCCCACCACGGAGCGGAACGAGGCTGCAGTGGCAGATCTTGTGTAGGACGCTGAGGGAGCGCCGCTCTCTTCGTCTCGAAAAGGTAGGTTTTTTTTTTTCCTTTCCTGTTTCTTTCAGCAGTGGGTTTTGTGATACCAGAAGAAAATCTGTCTTTGATGCTTGATCCTTTCCCCTTTGCAGTTCCATTTTGAAGTTTTGATTTTATTTTTTTTTGCTGATCCGTCTTTTTTATACGCTGTTTCTGGATATTTGGTTCTTCTAAGTCTGCTTCACACCCATCGATTTTGTGTCGGAGGTGGAATTTGACTAAAGGAATCCTTAGATCGTGTGCCATCTGTGCTGCGGAGAACAGGTACGAAAGTGGGGAACTCATTTTTGGTGTTTGCCTTCGTCATTGCTGGCGTTTTCATGAAATTTTACGACCTAGGGTGTGCTCTTGGATCTTGATTTTGTTAACTGATTTTTTCCCCAGAGGAATTGCTAAGCTTGATGCGGGAAAGGGTTCTCTTTATCAGTTCATTGTTAGAGACTGCATCAGAAAAGGAAGGATTTTAAGTGCAGTGCATCTTTTGGATGCAAAGGAAATATCCCCTTCGTTGGGCTGTTGGTTCAAGCAGTAGACAAGCAGGGGCTTACTTCAATTCCAATTTATCCTGATTTTTGTCCTTTGCATGCTTGCCGCAAAGCATGATTAAGCAAATTTTCCGCCGGATCCCTCGCAAGCAGTCCAAGTCAGGTGATAAACGAGATTTGGTTGCGGGTGCTAGTTCACCATCATTGACAACTTCAACCAGTTCACGGGATGGGGACTTGTCAAACAGCAGGATCACAATTCTCCCTCCTGATCAGGATTCTGAGCTAGTTCATCTAACTCAGCAGAACCATGCTGGAATGCGAAATGGTGGTTTGACTATCATGCCCTATGAAGCGCTGCCAAGCTTCAAAGATGTATCGAGCTCCGAGAGGCAGAGGTTATTTATCAGAAAGTTGAATTTGTGTTGTGTGGTATTCGACTTCACAGACTCCACAAAAAACTTGAAAGAGAAGGAAATAAAAAGGCAGACTCTTCAAGATCTAGTTGATTATGTGACCTCATCCAGTGGAAAGTTTCCAGAGAATGTTATGCAAGAGATCATCAAGATGATATCCGTAAACTTGTTTAGGACCCTCACTTCCCCACCTCGCGAGTACAAGGTTTTACAAGCTTTCGATTTGGAGGATGATGAACCTGTAATGGACCCTGCATGGCCGCACCTCCATCTTGTTTATGACTTATTTTTGAAGTTCCTTCAATCACCTGAGACAGATGCCAAGCTGGCAAAAAGATATATCGATCATTCCTTTGTTCTAAAGCTGCTTGACCTATTTGACTCTGAGGATGTCAGAGAGAGGGAGTATTTAAAGATGATTATACACCGCATCTATGGAAAATTTATGGTGTATCGGCCATTTATAAGAAAAGCTATTAATAATATTTTCTATCAATTTATCTTTGAGACTGAAAAACATAATGGGATTGCAGAGCTGCTAGAGGTATTGGGAAGTATTATCAATGGCTTTGCATTGCCTTTAAAGGAAGAACATAAATTATTCCTTGTTCGGGCTTTGATCCCACTCCATAAACCAAAATGCATGGGGATATACCATCAGCAATTGTCATACTGCATAACCCAATTCATAGAAAAAGATTGCAAGCTTGCAGATAGTGTCATAAGGGGCTTGTTGAAATTTTGGCCTATCACCAACAGTTCAAAGGAAGTTATGTTCTTGGGAGAGTTAGAAGAGGTCTTGGATGCAACTCAGCTTCCAGAATTCCAGCGATGTATGGTACCACTATTCCATCAGATAGCCCGCTGCTTGAATAGTCCTCATTTTCAGGTAAGAAACACTTCATCCTTCCATTGACTGCCCAAACATAGTAATCAAACTTATTCCTTTTTGCGTTCTAGTGAACTGGTGTTCTCAATGTTTTCTATTTCACATTCTAATGCTAGCTTTCCTGTAAACCATAATCAGCATGAGTGAATTTTGATGAATGAGAAAAATCTCAACCTATTACTTTGGTAGCATGCTTCCTCAAGTGAATCGAGCGTCACTTCAAGCAGAACACAATGTCGCATAAGAAGTAAATCTCCTTTTTGAATATTAATCATTCAAATTCAACTGTTTGACTGCAAGCACCTTCTCAAACATCAAGGGGTTTTACCTTTGTAGGTTAAGACTCCCTAAGGCCATTGTGCTACTCAAATGGAAAAATGAATTTTAGGATTGATTTGCATAATGGAAGATAGCAAGAAGTTGAGATAGTTAAGCACTAAATGTTTGGCCTTAAGTAAATGATAATGCAGATTTCAACTTAGCTAAATTATTGTAAAGTGGATATTGAGTAAGGATGTGTTAGGTATGAATTAAGTTATCCTTGGTTCTTGTTTTTTTATGCTTTGTTCAACATCAATATTGACACTCAATGGATTTGATGCATAGATTGCTTAAGATCCAACTAGGAGTTAATTATTTTCTTATGTGTGTTATAATAGTGTAGAACTGGAAAACAAGAGAATATTCTATTATATTGTTATTGAAATAACCATTACGGATATAAACGGTTTAGATATTAATTATATTCGTGTTATGATAAACAAGATCTATTCTACATTGTTGTATTATATGTTTTACATGACATGATTGACACATATTTCTATGTAATTATGAATTGATCAGTATATTTTATTGGATATAAGGTAATAATTTTTAATAAATATAAAAATTTTGGAAATTTTTTTAGTACCAACCACATATGGCTTTGCATGCTATATATGCACTATGTCGAACATTTGCCTTTTGTAAGTGCCTTAAAACTTTGTTTCTACTAGTAGCAATAGGGTAAGAACAAGCTCATTGTAAGAGAACTCGTAAATCTCTATAACAAAATTGTTTCTAGAAATGGCACCAGCTTGGCCACTCCGAATGTAGGCTAACCATATACACACATGTGATTTTAATACAACCACACAATTTACCTGTTCGGCTTGCCTATGGGTTTATATCTATGTTCATCATTTTTATCTATGTCGTTCACTCGGACACTAAATCTTACAATGTCATTCTCATGCAAACTATGTCAAGCTGATGTCCCTTAAAGTTTTGAACACAATTAAGATCTTTAAGACTTTTACAGGTTCCTGTTGTGTGATTGTTTGCTATTGTAATACCAAAATGTCTATTTGTTGAGCACTTGCAATTTTCATAATTAGTTCATCTATTTTTGCTACAGTATTTAATCTGTAGTTTACAGAGTGAGCATTTGATGACCGATTACACAAAGTTTTCTTCATGAGGAGTTTCAAAAAAGAGTTTATTGTACCCAGTCTTATCTTGCTATGTAAGAGTCTGTTTCTAGGACTTAAATCCGTGATTTTTAAGTCACAAGGCAACACTTTATCGTTGCTTTAAGGCTCCCATTCTTTACTTTAAATCAAATCATTCTGGAAAATTATCTATCTGTTTGCAATTATTTTATACCTGAGGCTTCTGTCATTTTTATTTGCAGGTAGCTGAGAGGGCATTGTTCCTATGGAACAACGACCACATCGAGAACCTGATCAAACAAAATGTCAAGGTACTATTACCCATAATCTTTCCGGCACTTGAAAGAAACAGCACAAGTCACTGGAACCCGGCTGTTCAGAGCTTGACGTTAAATGTTCGAAAGATCTTTGCTGATAATGATCCCGACCAATTTGCTGAGTGTTTGAAGAGGTTTGAGGAAGACGAAGTCAAAAGCAAGGAGATCCAATCAAAACGCGAATCAACATGGAAACGTTTGGAGGAAATTGCTGCTACAAAAGCCGCAAGTAACGAGCCTGTGCTTATTCCGCGAATAGTACATCGTCCAATTTAATAAGCCCTAGTAACTCAACTTTCTTTTTTGTATTATGAGGTTATCAGATCGAAATTGGGTAACATGAGTCCATATAGGTTATAGTTAGATTAGTGTACCATGCGTGCTTACATTCCGCATTGTTGGTTCTTTTTCGGAGGATTTAGAAAAGTTGTACAGGTTGAAAATGTAAATACCAAGTTTATCAAGAATGTCGTGCAATAGCAGTGTCCCAATTCTGCATGAGTTAGGGTTGGAGTTCATGGATCACTGATCTACAAAGACATGAACGCTTTCAGTTGTGTACTCATTCTTCAATGTGTTAAATGGTATGTTTTTTATGATTTGCTCGAAGTAATTTAAGTAACTTTTTTATTCATAATTTATTATGTTGAGTGTGTATATATATATATATATGTCAAAGTAAAATTTTGCATGACATTTGAAGTGATTTCTAAGCAACTGATTCATTCTTTTTTTTTCATTGATTTTGAAATTGAATTAGAAAATCCTACAATATTTTTTTTCTCCCTTTCACTTCTCTTTGATCCTGACCTTGAAACCTAAGCTTGATTTAGTCTCCAGGATTAACCTAGATGGCCAGTGCAGCCTTATTAAGATTTAAAAGGGTAAAGAGTCGATTCCTGAAGTTTATTATCAGGCTACCGATGATTATGTATTTCTGTATTGACCATCTGATATCTAATTTATTCCCCTCCACATGCAGAGACAACGGTGGAGAACTATTAATATGACGGTTTCATATTTTTGAAACCTAAGCTTGACTCAGAGTTTGGGTGGTAGCTTGCTCAGGTCTTGTTCGATATCCACCTTCAACTCATCCCAGAAATACAGCCCTACGATAGATCTCGAACGACCAACAACTTCGCATGTCGGGGACGACAAGCGACAGTCGTAACAAGGAATAGTGACTTGATCTGGACTCATTCTAGATGGGAGACATTGATGAGCAATGGCAACTCAGCTCCAGTTGGGTCTAGATGGGCGATGATGAGTGACAACTACACCGACTATATGAAAGGAGGACCGCAATTCATGTGGGAGAGGCATCAGATAAACCAGTCAAAGGTACTCTAAACCAAAATGAATCAAAAAAACATAACTTAAATTGGCTAACTCAATAACTAGAAGCTGATATAGTTCAATTGAAGCAATGTAAAGTTTAAGGTTGAACCAGATTTTTTTCCGATGCAATTGAATCTGCGAACCAACTTAGTTGTTACAAAATATTTCAGAACTCAGACAATTTACTCAATATTGCTAGTACAAGGTACAGAAAGAATCATATACATTATATATAGGATTAGCGACCAACATGAATAACAAATGTTAACAGAGTAAAAGAGCTTCGGCAAAGGCTGGGAACTTAGCTTCAAACAGTAAAAGTCATCGGAGTACTATCTCCCGAATGTTCTGCTAAACAATCCGCGCCTTCGATCTTTCAAATCCCCAGCTGAAATATGTAAGGATTGGATTGTAATGTCAATAATGTAAGAATGCTATTCAAGTTTGATTCATTTGTAAACACACATCTTAAGTGGTTCTGAAAATTCTGACGGGTAATATAGAACCACAGATGTCAATCTTAGGTCGGGTTGCAAAAGAACCAAGTTTGCATTGCACCTAGATAGGTGATACTAAAATTATCTAAATCTATGATCATGAATCTTAATATTATGTTTTCATAAAGCTAGATTGTCATTTCAAGTGACACAATAAGCCTTCACCATTTGTGATATTGATCCCTAGTTCAATGGAAGGATCAGATTAATTTGGCGAACGCCACATGGAACAGATATCGGTAGAGCTTTCCAAGAAAATAGATGTACAATATGAGCTTACATTACCTTCAAGTCTTCCAGCTTTGAAGAGAGCTTCTTCAGCAATTGGCCTCCACTGTTCAGCACATGAGTAGAAGATTCCCATCCCTACACTAAGCCCTCTCAGCAATTGCATAGTTCGGAGAACCGAGAAAAGTTCCTCCGGAAAACTCTGTCATGGCAAAAGGACTCCTGTTAGGATGATTATTACAATAATTAACAAACTTCTTCAAGCTGACAAGAGAAGGATTAATGATCCTATTCAGGTGGCATCATCATCCTAACCACCCCAGGTCACTCATGTTCCTTCTATGTTTTGAATTGGAAATCAGAGCATATATAGAACTGTCTTTTTTTCTAGACTTCTGAAATTCTTGATGGTTGGAGTTTCCAATTATCTTAATAGGAATTTGATACTTGAATTGTGCTTTCTCACAAATTTTCAAGGAAATAAATCGTGTAAAAGGTATAGAACTTATTATGTATAAAGAGCCTTAAAGGTGGTTGTATCAGAGGTTATTGTAATCAGGAAACTATTAGGGTTGTTCCTTCAAATAGTGCCTTCTACCTTATGTTTATCATTTTAACAACATTTTAAACTATATATATATATATATATACCTACAATTTGGTCTCTACTCTATAACGCTTACTTCATGATAGTTTAAAAATTATTAATAAAATTTTAATTTGTTAAAATCAAAGTTTTAAAAAGCCACTTAGAGGATCACATAGAAAGCTGCCTAGAAGATTTCATTAAGGGGCCACTTTGCTTAGTGCCTAGGCATCCCTTAGTAGGCGACTCTTTTAGATAGCAATCCAATCCAGGTAACCCCAAGGCGGCTTATGCAGTTCAGACAAGTCCAAACTTATCTAACCAAAACAAAATTCAATAGATTGTTAGTTCATTTGATATCAGCTATATTATTTATATTTTACTATTTCAACATTTTCTCACAATTTGAATTAATGACTATGAATATTTGAATTTTATATTTTATTATAATTTTTGGTTTCTTTGTTGTACAGTAAAATATAAAATGTTATATTGTTTTTATAGAGGAATGTTACCCTACACATCTCATCCATAAGCACCTGTGAGTACCTTCGTTATCCACTGACCAATCGCTTGTGCACTATAGCCCAATTATTAAATCCAAGGGGATCGGACGGTAGATAACGAAGGTGCTCATGGATGAGTTGTATAGAATAACATTTCTCTGTTTTTACATATGTAGTGTTTACTTACAAACTATATCTTATTTATTTGTGATTGTAAACTTGTTTTAATTGATTAAGTATATACACAGCCACACATTTACATATTAGTCATTCTTAATATAATTCCCTTCTCTTTCCCATTTGAAAAAAAGGAAATCTGTAATTGAACTAAGCTTTAGGTCACTAGTTTAATAGCCAACCTAGACATTTAACCATCATAGTCCATTAGACAGACAACCTAAATCTAGATCCATTCTCTAAAGTGAAATTCCAACTAAAAATCAAAAATAAATTTTCAGTCTTGTCTCAAAAAAATAATCAAATTATTTCAAAGTAAAAATTTATATATACAACATGTATTAACAACCGAACTAGTAAAATAAATTTACTCAATAGGAAAGACATAAGATAATTAAATTATAAACTCTACCATTAGCACATGCAAGCATAGATGTTTGAATTATGATTTATCTAATGCCATATGCACCATTTGTATTTTATTTATTTTTTATCATTTTTAGATAAGTGACAAAATCAGTCTGAGTTTTAGGTTTTTCCAATTTTCAAAAAATAATGGAGGCCGAACTAGTTTTTTGCCAGTTTTTTCTTCACAACTTTAATTAGTGAACGGAGCCGAACTAATGAGCAACTCGGTTTCCATTTTTTCAATCGAACCACCACTTTGGTCCAGTTTTAATACCTATGATTCTAGAACCTCTCAAAGATTTTGATCAATAAATCTGCTAACTGATAATTCGACATTCACTTGCCCCGACTATTACAGTTTGCTTGATGAAACATAATAGTCTAATCTTGATCACCTATCTGTGTGATATCTATGTGAGGATATGCCTAATCTAAAATTTGTGCTTTCTACAATCTAAAGATAAATATGATAACGATATAAATGACTTTTTCCTGGAGCATTTTCATGTAATGCAAAATCCTCAAAGCTTCCTTCTAATAATCATGACATGAATCCTTAAAATTTGACTGATCACACGTGTTTTATTTTTTTAGGACTTATAATTAGTATAGATTTGGATGTTATCTTCTATCGAATTATGTCACACATGAAGTATATTACTGGTCAAATCAACACATCCTTACAAGAGGACTGCAACTCGGATTGTTTTTATCACAAATTAGTTGAGAAATAAGCATCCCATCAAAATTGTTAAACAAAACTTCTTCATTTTTCCCATTCCTAATATTATCTATCCTATTGTGAAATCATAAAAATTACCATAAACAAAATCGAGGTTGGATCTCAGAATTTTTATTAGCTTATCTTTTATTTCTTTGGTAACTAAGTGAATTGTCTTTAATCCTTTCATACACCAATGCAATTGCTCATCTGAATATTAACAAAATTCAGTGGTTAGCATATCTTAAATAAACATGAAACCAGAAAGATTATGAAAATCACCATCTTAAGGATATTGTGTACCTTAACAGAGACTTTTTTCAACGAAGAGTCTTCAGCAAATGGTGACATAAGAGTGACACCTGGAGGAAGCTTAGTGTCAAACATTCTTTGTGCCAATTTAAAAAATTCATCATCCCCATCTGCATGATTGCTCAATGTATTGATGCCGAGCTCCCTAATTGATTCAATCAGTTGTTAGGACAAAAGCCGTACATCCAAAAGAATGAATCCAGACATTATGTCATCAACAATATAAAACCTAGCACTCCCTGCTCTGGTCTGGGGGAAAAAAAGCTAATTAACTATAATTAGTATTTGACTAAAGAGGTTCTAAACTATTGGCAGATTATCCTCTTGCTTTGGGAGGTTTTTTTATGAATCACTGCAAGGGAGACCCAAACACTTGATCCAGGCAAATGTTTATGTTGGCATCATCCTTCAAAATTATAGTAAAACATATCAAAGGCAGAAAATCTGTATACTTATAACTTATTTTGGCCTTTAAAGGGTCATTATCAGCCAAAGCAAGCACAAGACTTGCGTATCCAAGCCTCAGGTCATCTGGAAGTTGTTTCACTTGTCCGTAATCAAGCAATGCAACCTACAAGAGAACAAGAAGAAAATATAACTAAGAAAATCTATTAAGTTTAAATTTGTAAAATAGCTTCCTTTTTGCAATAAATAATACAAGTGGTGAACAAGGAAAACTTCTAAAATACAAATCAGAAGCACCCTTGCCTCTGTGCCCTTGCAGATAAGAATGTTTCCAGGATGAGGATCTGCATGAAAAAATCCATCCTTTAGGATCATTTGACCATATGCGAGTGTCAAACTTTTTAATATTTTCCTGCATTAACAGTAAACAGAAAACCAAAATTAGATTTCTTAGTTAAAAGCATCTCATAGTTATATGAATTATTAGAAGGATGTTTGAGGAATTGAATCAACAAATTTGGAGGATCTTCAGCATACAGACCCTAAAGCCATGCGGAAAGGAAACCAATCCAAAAGGAGAAAGGTTTCCTTTTCCTGCAAAATATAGATCCTCAGGAACAAATGAACAATGATTCAAAATAGATGTTTTCACTCAACCATATTGTCTATAAAATAGTAAACATTTTCTCAAAATATAATAAAATCAAAACTGGAACAAATAGATATAGCTCAAACAAATTATAAAATGGAAAATATGTTAAAACCATTTGTTTCAAAAACATCCGCATAAGCTGCTTATGCAGCTGTATAAGATAATGCCATGAAGAATGGCATAACATCCACTTATGGTTGTACAGATACTATGAAAGTAAAGTTAATCCCAAGCTTAATAAATTCAAATTTATATTAAATTAATATGGATGTGATTAAATTAGTTTTTCTAGGAAAAAAACAAGAAGTTATCTACTGTCTAGGTCCACATAAAATTTTCTATATATTTATTGCATCAGCTGAAAGATATGCATTTTTTCCTGTTCTGTGCTATATGCATTGTAGATTCACATGCAAAAATTTTTAAGCAATAGATGAAGTTTATTTTATATTGGTTAGTTAAGTTGTTCATTTAACCCAGATTCTACTTTATTGTCAATTTAAGTAATGTGGGTTTGTTGAAAAGTATTGAGTGCATTCTGGTTCTACTTATGCAATTGCTTGACCAAGTACCGCCTGCATATGCTTTTTAAACGTTAGTTAAGATAGTGTGGATAAGTTGAAAGAGAACAAAAATCTACTATAGTTAGAAAAATTGAAATGAATATCCAAGGTGTCAGAGGAAGGTGAAATCAAAGAGAACATGTTTAACATAATTAAAATTAACTTAAAGATCTATTGCTGGTAGTATAACCATATATAGAGTTCAAATGCAAGGATAATATCTATATAGCTGACAACAATAATTGAGATTAACACATCTTGTTATTTCCAAATATTAAATGGTTAACTTTAAATGTTTAGCAAAATACAACTCTAGTTCCAGTGAACTTTCTGGCTTCAGCAAGCAAGTAAAACTCAGTAGCACACAGATTCTAGTTTAGTGAGTGTTTATGTGTTATGCTCAAATATTTATTGTTTTCTGTAATTTGTTGTATTCGCCCTAGTCCTTGGATATGACCAACATGGTTTGGAAGACCAGTCAATTATGATTCTAAGTTTGCAGAAATGTGCAAAATCAGTGTTATGTGTTGAATTAATGTATACGTTAATAATTACAAGTATTAGTATGTCTGAGTTTAGTCCACGAGGTATTTGCTATTTAGTCAGGGGTTATATTAGTTCTCTTTTTTAATATAACAGTATAACTTTATCAACTCAACCATAGTGACACATGCAATTATACATTACAGAAAAGATACAAAATTACATGGCATTTGATAGTGGTTAGAGGAATCCATTATTTAACACTATAACAGCACCATTTTTGTGCTTCCCCTGCAAATTTGAATGTGCAAAGATGCAAGACACGTATAGATGTCTATGCATATGCTCGTAAAAATATAGATGTTTGTGTCTACAAACATTAAATATATATCTCAGTGGTACATGTCAGTAGGATGATGCAAGAGCTTACTGCTTTCCAAGAACTGCAATTTTGCTGCTGGGATCAATACCCAGTTTTTCTATTTGTTCACCAAGATTCATTATCGGAACACCATCAAAAAATTCCATTGCCAAGACCTTCCTAACCATTTGGAATCAACCAATTAGAATGTCACGAAAATAATTGCTACACACACACACATATATATTAGATAATGGTCTGATATAAGCATTGCGAACTATATAAATCCAAAACTAGATAAATTGTACATACATGAAAAGGTCAAAAAACATGGCAGCATTGTCTTCTGAATCTCTGATGCTATTAGAGTAAGAAGATAATAATATGACCATTTAGTTGATCAGAAAGTATAAAATTTCTTTTCCTAGGAATATAGATAGGTTTATAAATTTGACCCATCACTAGCAAAATCCATGCACAAAAGTAACTATAAAAGTTGTTTTTGTTCAATTCCCATAACAGAACAGAAACTTTTAATAGAAAATGAAGACTACTATTACTCTGTGATAACACATTGGTACAAATGCAGTCAAGAAGGCTTTATGCTATTTGGATCTGTAGAGATTTACAAAAAAAAACCTGGAAAAAAAAAAGAAAAGGTGCATAATAAAAGAAAAAAGTTGTGAACGTTAAGTTCCCATATAGCTTGTCAGTGTCATTTTTTATTTTTATAATTAGCATCAAGAAGACAAACTTTTCCTTTAACATGACATCATTACCAGACATTTCTAGGTGATGAAAACCAAAGAAAATAAACTGCACACATTTCTGAACAAATACAATATAATATGAAAATTCACAAGCCTGTGTATTGGATTCCTAATTTTTTTTAAAAAGGCATAAACTTGGGCAGATATTATATTATTAAAGTTAAAATTTTGGCACTCTCTTCGATTGAAATGTGGCATCACATGTCCTCACGGAAGAAGCAAGACACTGCCATATGGCTGCTCAATAAAAGAAACATTAAACAAAGTTTATTTCAACTTTTTTAAAATAAAAATAAAATTGTTACTTTAATATTAAAAAAATAAAAGTGATTCTACAATATTGAAAAAATAAAAAAATTATATACAAAAAAATTAATGATGATTTACTATATAAATAAAAGGCAGCCCGATGCATAAAACTCCGACCAATGCAAGGTCCTAAGAAAAAGTCTATTGTACGCAGTTTTATTCTGATTTACAAGAGGTCGTTGCAATAACTTGAACTCATGGCCTTTAGGTAACTCGGCAACAACTTTACCATTGCGCCAAAGCTCACCTTCGCTATATATAGATAAAACTTATAAATTATTAAGGTATTTATTATTCAATTTAAGGTGAAAAAATGAAAAAATAAATTAGAATTTTACTTATACTTACCTTTTCACTATATCAATTTTATTTACAGGGATTGAATGAGTAAAAATTTGTGTAACTTATTTGAAATGAAGAATTTAGGTAAACTTCCAGGCAGACCCTCTTATAACAACACGTGACAAAAAATTCTCTTCATTGAGCATGCCGTACAACATGCTCAATGAAGAAAAGCAACAACCTTGAAATACCTTCTTTAAATGACGATTGTAGATGACCTTCTTATAAAATAATATCAAAGCTTCTCTCTACTTTAAAAAAATAATTTTAAAATTTTAGCTGAAAATAAATAACTTAAAATATATATATGGAAAAAAAAAACAAACAAGGTCTCTCCAATGATGACACTATCAAAGTCCCATCACTCTCACCTCCATATTCTTTTCTCTTCCCACCGGAGACTCCTACCTCTACCACCTCATCTATGTAACACCCGTAAAATCCTAAAGACACCTTATGATTAGGTGTCGCAAT
>JBAMHZ010000056.1:4286041-4296138 GCA_037177395.1 Alpinia galanga | reverse complement strand
TTTGAAGAACTTGCAAAGGAAGTAACAAAACAAAAACAAAAAAAGCTTCCTTTTCTGTCTCTTCCATGCTTCCAAGCAATTGGATTTTATAAGAGTTATCAAAACAAGTTTCAAGTCACTTGAAATAAGTTTTGCGTATCAAAGTGTTGTTTCTTCTGTCAAGTCATGCGCTAACAAATTGCTCACTTGGAGGTTCAAACATAATGCTCAGGGTGCGTTTGGTTTAAGTTATCATGCATAATTTTGATTATGTGATTATCAAGTTATGCATAACTCCAAAATCAAGAAAAATCTTACTCTTCCAAATTAATGTGATTCCAGATTATATGCCTCATTTGCTGATGTGATGAGTATGCTCTATTACTTAGAAATCACTTATTATGTGAATCAAACAACAACAATAATAATAAACTAAGTCTTATCCCACTAAGTAAGATCGGCTATAGGGATCCTTCTATGTCAGTGAACTCTATCTTTTACTATATCATCATCTATACTTAAATAAATTTTATCTTGTTTTATTGTTGCTAACCAAATTTTTTTTTTATTTTCCTCTTCTACGTTTGATGCGTGTATTTGTCATAGTTTCATATTGCCTAACTGGAACATTTATTGGTCGTCTAAGTATATGTCTGTACCACCTTAAACGTGTTTCTTAGAGTTTTTTCTCAATAGATGCAACTCCAATTTTCTCTCTAATGTTTTCATTTCTTATTTTGTCCACACATTTATTTTTAACATTCTCATCTCTGCAACTCTCATCTTCTGTTCATGTACTCGAATCGTAGCCTAACATTCAATTGCATATAACATAAGAGTTTTAACCAACGTTTTGTAGAACTTTCTTTTAAGTTTTAGAGGCACTTTAAGATCACATAAACACATGACACTCTTCTCCATTTCAATCATCATACTTGTATTTCATAAAAAAATATATCTTTCAATTCCTCAATCGTCTTACAAAAATGATATTAAATACTTAAAGCTCCCAGTTTTAAACAACTCATCATCTCTTATTTTAATACTTGTCTCATTATGTGCTAAATTTAAATTTCACATATTCTGTCTTTATTCTATTAAATCTAAAATCTTTCACTTTTATTATTTGAACTAAACATTATTAAATAATATATCCTTAGGTTAATAGTTAAAATTATCAATAATTCAAGACTAATAAGTAAAGAGTGTTTACGATCTTCATGAATTCCAGTAAGTATTATCTATTTTTTGTTTATTAAATATTAATATTATTATTGTTCTTTAATATTTTGTAATTTGAGAAAATAAAATATCTTCTATGTAAAAATAAAATGTGTTATGCAATAACATAAAAACAAATGAGATTTTTTTTTCTTCTACTAAATTATTTTAATTCCTTTCTTTTAAAAAAAAAAAGTGGTACCGCACAATAATAATAAATAATTCTTCTAAAGAAAAAGAGAAAACCCCGTGGAAATGGAACGGAGGTTGCGTTTGATCTCCGCTTCGACGATCTCGTTCGCCGTCGCCCTGGCGGAATCCGATGCGGTTTTGACGGCGACGCGCACCACCGCCAAGGATTTCCTTCGCCTCTTCTGTTGGCCCCCGCACGCTCCCCTCTCGTCCGCTGCTTTCGGTGCCTGAGAAGCTCTTCGCCGTCGTCGCTCCTTGCGCATCCTCCTCCGGATGGAGGTACTACTTCGCTTACTTCTCCCTCGCTTCGTTCGCGTAAGTTCTGATTCTTCGCTCGTTTTTTTTTTTTTTTGCTTTCTGTTTTGACTTTGTTCTTTGAGAGAAGATTTGCATGATCCGTGTGGACGAATGTGTGTTCACTACTTCACTGGAAGCTTTTTGTGCTTGCATCGTGAAAAAGAAAATCAAGAAGAATTGACATTTGGCTGTTTATTAAGTTGGAATTGCCTGCTTCTTTCATTTTGTTGGTCCACCCAAAATTGAATCCCGAGATCCTCCTTCCCAAATCCTTTTTCCTCTTTCACGTACGATTATGGGTTAGTTGTATTTCTGTTACTATTATGGGAGAGAAGCATTAAGCGGTTGCGATTTTTTAGTTTCTTTTGATATTCCAGGAAACAATTCTGGACGGTACATAGCAGAATTGATTTGTTACGATGCCCAATATTTGAGACAAACTTGTTTTATTTTGTGTAAATCGAAGTTACTTGTGCTCAATAGACAAGGAGCACATGTTCATGTCCGCTGCAGTTCAATCATATAACCGATTAGTTTTGGGACATGGGGTTGGTTTCCCTTGTAAGGCCATTAGATCTATTCTGATTATTCGAGGTGCATTCGTCAGTAGCTGGTATAGAATTGTCTTAACTGAGGTGCAATAAATGATTAAAATGGAAGGTTATGATTGTTTTGTTGTATTTTTCTTTCAATAATTAGCGGGAAAGTATAAGTAGAGAGATTATAAAGAGAGGAATATAGAATAAAAGGAGAACCATAAACCAATTGTCAAGCGCTATCGTTGGCTTAAAATGCTCGAGGCCAAATTAGTGGTCACTCCCTCATCTAAGCTTATAAATAATCTTTATTAGTCTATAATTCTATGTAGACCAAAGTAGGATGCCATAATCTTCATCGCTCAATGCTTGATGTCCCTGTCAAGACCTAGAGTCCAACTGCCCATAACAAACCTGATCAGTGGCATGGAGGCCCAATGGTGGTTCTTTCATGTTATAAGCAACCCCTTTCAACACTTTACCATCACATCACTAGGATTAAATCTCTGTTATATCAATTGCCAGTACTTGCATAAATGTGAGAACTGAGCTGTGAATTTTCAAGCTCTAACCATTGGCCTAAAATGCTAACTCCAGAATAATAGTGGCTCGTTTGTATGAGGTTATAAATCTTCTATATTAGTCCACAATTCTTTATGTGAGACTAACCCAAGGTGCCACACCAAGTCACCAACAATGGCAAAACTAGATGCAATTATTCTATTTTGACTATCTTGTTTGCATTTTTTTTCTGAAAACTTTCCATTTTAATTTGGTAATTTTAATAATTTTCTTTGTTTTGAATTATTAAACTAGCAACTATGATTCTACTTGGGAAAAAATGTGGAATATCCAAAATCCATAACAAGTGCTCAGGTCTCTATATACCGCACTTACCTTTTCTATAATACTTTCCAGGTCCATCTTTACAATTATATGGTTAATAGTTAATACACAAAAAAAAATAATAATAATAATTTAGTAAGATGCTCTAAGAAAACTAAATTCTATTCCCATTCCTTTATCTCTAATAATTTATTACATTGTAGAACTGAAATTCTTTTCTTATTAGATGGAGGTTTCAAAGTGTTTTAACTGAATTCTTAGACTAACTTCATCTTTGCACAAAAAAGAGAGAGGAGAGGGGAAAAAAGTGAATGATCTGGTCATTTCCCTGTTGTTTCCTGAAACGACGGCACATCCTAGATTTTGAGTGAGGTTATCTGTTTAATTTCTTTATGATAAATTATAAGTTTCATCATTCAAGCAGTGTTTGGCTTCTATGTTTGTGCACCAAAGTTGGTAGCTGTGATATGTATTCATGTTTTACTTGGGTAATTTGTTACAATCTTCAATATTCGTGTCTGATAATTGACATACCCATGTCTCTGGAAATAAATACAACACTAGAACAGCAGATGTTGTTTCTCTCGTTTGTTTGCTTGATAGACATTCGGTGCTATGCTATCTACCTTGTCCATATCAATGCAATATTAATGCCTTTGTAGGAGACGGTTCACTCGTCAAAGCTAGTTAATATCAATTTATTTACTGTTAGTGGTCAACATGTTTTCCTGTCCACATTGTGTTTGTTTAGCTTCTAATGAGCCACTGAATCTCGTGTTCTTATTGGTAGTGTAATTTAGTCTTGTATGTGGATTTAATATTAGGTATGCAATTTTCAATTAATGATTGCCTAATGATATCAGCTGTGGTATGACAGCGACTTTGGACCAGTGGATCAGATGGTAGGAACAAAGAACTGGTAGATCGTTTACAGCTGTATGGAATTATCAAGTCAAAAAGGGTGAAAGAAGTGATGGGGGCAATTGACAGAGGTCATTTTGTACCTCCTGGCAGCGCCCCCTATGTTGATTCTCCCATGGCAATTGGCTATAATGCAACTATTTCTGCACCTCATATGCATGCAGCTTGTCTAGAGCTGTTGGCAGATCATCTACAGCCAGGGATGAAAGCTTTGGACGTTGGTTCAGGTTCGGTTTTATGCACTTATTGTGATTTATCAGTCATTTTTCCCCATTCTTTTTCTTTCTCAATTTTTTCCTATTCGCTCACTACTATGTAAATATGGTATGACATGCCATACATTTGTGACACAAAGTGTTGGGCTTAGGAAACAATAATGTAGCAGAAATGATATAAATGCATGGGAAGATGAAAGGATGAAATAAAAAGATACTAATATTCAAAAGCTATTAGGTGCAGTTTCAATAGATGACAAAATGAGAGATAATAGAATGAGATAATATAGGCATGTAGTTAATGCAATTAAAATTAATTAATTAATTTGAAGATTATTAGTAATTAATTTGTAAGAAAAATCATTAATCTTATTAGATTATCATTTATTTTCTTTTATAGATTTATTTTCTTATATTATACTGTTGTTATTTGATGGTGAATTATTGGAATTATAAAAGCACCTCTGATCTTTGGATATGCTGTTCTAGTGACCTTCTATTAGATAAATTTTTTAGTTAGTTGTTTGTTCTTCACAATATTTGAACTTACAAACGACACATGGTTTTCTACCTCATTCAGTTCTATTGGTGTTTGCTAGTCAAAGTAACCGGAGTTCGTAAATGTAGAATTAGATCCAAAGTGAGCAAGATGACATATCTGTTAATATGATTCCGTATGCAATATTCAACTGAGTTGATGGAATCAGACATGAAATAAGAGATGATATCTAAACGAAAATCATAAAACAAAAACATGTTATGTATTGAATAAGAAGATCTATCACGTAATTACTACTACTTGCTTCTTTTTTAATGGTTAAGATAAGGCATCTCATATTAGACATTGGATTAAAAATGAACTTGTCCTCCCCGCTGAAATTTCACTCCCTGCTGGATAAAGATGTCTTTTGCTTGGACAAGTACTATCCATTACCTGGATACCATTTATCATTGATCAGGTCATTTTTTTTCTAATACTCTGTACCAATACATGCTCTTCCATTTTGCCTGTGATTTGATCCAAGTTCTATTTGTCAATTGTAGGAAGCTATGAATTTTATTTTTATTTTTTCCCTTTTTCAGGGACCGGCTATTTAACAGCTTGCTTTGCAATGATGGTTGGACCAGAAGGTCGTGCTGTAGGGGTTGAACACATACCTGAATTAGTTGAATTTTCAACCAACAATATCAGGAATAGCGCAGCCGCATCATTTTTAAATGAAGGTTCCTTGTCCTTGAATGTTGGTGGTAAGTGCTTCTGGACTTGACCTCTTTTCTTTTGTTCGGAAAAAATAGAGCACTGCTTGATAAATGTTTGATGAAAACTCCTTGTATAGAGGTTCATCTTATTATTTTATATTTCAGATTCTTTGTAACTTCGTCTGAATTGATCTGGTATTTCATCTCTCTATGGATATTCAAAAGTCAGTGTGGTTCAGAGTTATTAGACATGATTTCCATAGTTAACTTCCCGTAGAAGAATATGCAATTAACTGAAACATTCTTGAACTTTTCTATTTTAGAATTCTAATTCCGCAACTATGATGGCATCACTGCTAAGTTTTGGTACGAAGAAGAATACTGAAATAAAGTGATTAGTGGTTCTTTACTGGGCTCATATCTGAAAACACAAATGTAAACCATTTCATTTCGAACAAAAAAGGAAGTCAAATCTGTTTTACTCCATAACAAAATGGAAGTAAACTGCTCTGCTTCTAATCTGAGTTTTGGCTGAAGCAACTGTTTTGAGAAGGAAGTCTTTGGATCACATTGATCCAGTATGAGTTGCTGGCTCATTCGTCTAAAGAAAACTGCTACGAATTACAATTTCAAATCATGTGGGAACACATGGTTTCACATTGTATTTCAGCCTTTGAGCATTGAAAGAGGTCATTGCTCAATGACTTAAAGTTACTCCAGGGTTGTGGTGTTGATATTTGCACCTACTGGAAGGGAAGGTTTGGCCTTCAGGATTGAATGCCATTGCTTGATTACTGCAATATGTTTGAAGGTTCAACTATTTAGCTTACCCACCAAGGCAATATATGAAAGAGTCTTGAGCGGAGAAGAATCTTGATCTCGACTTGACATTTTGCTCCATAAGTTATACTGATGAGGAGAGTGGAGTTGTGGAGGGGAAGAAGAGGTGGAAGCAACTTACTGCTATTTTGTCAAATCTTTCCTAGCACCTCATTGAAGTTGCCCTAGCTCATGGTTATGACTTGTGGAAGATCCAATAGCAATGACCTGCCTATCTTGGTTCATGAATCAATCAATTGTTTTGCTCACACCAAACTGCCCACCTTTACTCGTGCCCAGAAGGCGCTCATGATTCAACAATTTACAGTTTAGAATATTTTCCAGGTCCATCTTAGCCTATTAATACTCACTTTACTAATTCATTGCAGATGGAAGACTTGGGTGGCCAGAACAGGCACCCTACGATGCCATTCATGTTGGTGCTGCTGCCCATGAAATTCCTCGGCCACTTATCGACCAGTTGAAGCCAGGTGGCCGGCTGGTGATCCCTGTAGGAACCGTTTTCCAGGATCTGCAAGTGGTTGACAAGAACATGGATGGCTCAGTCAACATCCGAACCGAAGCGTCCGTTCGTTACGTTCCTCTGACCAGTAAAGCAGCTCAGTTGCATAACCGCTAGCTTAGTGCTGGTCAATAACAGAAATGTTTGAAGAAAGACTCCTGATGACGATGAGCTTACATTCTCATCTCATTAGCCTGTCAGAGTTTATCGAAATCGTCAGGAGTATGCACTCATTCAAAATCGCTGCGTGCAATATATAGTTCCATTGTTGTGTTTTTCCTTGTCGATAGAGAATGTTTGCTTGTATTAGTATGGAAATACCTTGCTCCACTATGATTGAGAAGGGTCTACTGAATAATAGTTGAGATGCCATTTCGATCACTCCATTGTAGTAATGGAAGAAAGTAATAATTTAGGTTTAAGATGGCCATCAGGGCTAAACCAAGCTGAGAATGATAGCTTCCCCATCAACCTTTCATATTTTGTTTTTGCTATCGCAAAATGCCTTTCTTTTTATTTATTTATTTATATTATAGTGTTTCCTTGAAGAGATGTATTGAGGCGATATCTTCTCATGAATGGAAAAACATATTTTCCATTATTGCTTTCCAAAAGAAAGCAAAAAACAATGAACCTTGAAGTGTATCTTTTCAATTTTCCTTCTTTGAATTTGAAGTGAAAAATATTTATACTACCTTTTTGTTTCACCTCTTGGTCCTTACCTCTTTCATGGATTCCATCCCTGTCGATCTCCTTCATGTTTACCACGATGAAGAACGCCGAATTTTCTCTCGTATGGTGTTTATCCTTGGCTTGGAGCCAAATATGTCGATGAAGATCATTGCCTTTTGGTTGTGGTTAGAAGAAAACAAATGTAAAGATGTTGTCCAAAGGCTTAACTCCCTAGACAACAGGGCTCTTCTTGCCGTTTGCGATGTCGCTAAGTCATTTTTGGATTCCCTTCAACTTGGTTATTCGTCTAACAGTCACACCTATCCTACTGAAGGCCACTTCAAACAAGCTTTTCGAGATGTTGCTATTTGTGGTATCAACTACTATCTCAAGAATGTGTGCCATAAGGTTTTACTAGACATTCGTAAGCAAGTCGATCAAATGCACGTTGAGAAGTTAGTCGAAGAAATGGGTCGAGTTCATTTTGGTGCAGAGTCTATCAGAGGGACCGGATGCTCTTGCATTCAGATCGTCGAAAATATTACCGTTGGCAGTAGTATCAAAGAAGGTGTTTCAGAGTTGGCATCTCTGGACTTAAACAAGATCAAAGCATGGAATACCAATTCCCATCCCTGCAATGATGTTCGAGAAAGCTTCGGGTCTGATGGTAGATTCTTTGACGATACGCAAAATGTTGATCTTCTATCGAACCTCAGAATTCAAAATAGTTTTGGCGGGAACAAGTTTCTGCAGTGCAAAGATCTAGTGCTGTATCAGTCTACCCTGAAGGGTGTAGCAAACTCAAGCCTCTCTTTCGATGTATCGCCGTTGAAAAACCGTAAGATCCCACGGGAAGAGCGAACGTTATTCGTGACATTCTCTAACGGCCATCCGCTAAGCGAAGAACAACTTCGAGCATTTTTCATGAGGTACTCTAGATGCTTGCTTAGATTGTACAAATGAGAAAATTGAGTATGATGCAGTCAGTATTTGAGAAAACTCTTGTTATTATTCGATTCGATACGCAGGCACTTTGGAGATGTCGAAACGGTATATGTTCCAGAGCCAGTCGATAACAAGCCTTCGCTTTACGCTCACGTAACATTTTGCTCGCCGGCCACCATGATTCAAGTTCTTAATGGCAATGGCAAGGTGAAGTTTATGATCGAAGGGAAACACCTCTGGGCTCGATAATTCGTTCCAAAATCTGAATATGAGCAACACCGTAAATGAACTATGAACAGAGCTCTTCCAGTTTATACATGCATTACTCAAACAATAACATGTTCATTTACTTCTGAGAAAGAAAAGTGTTCAACTTATACGCATCTCCGAGCGATAAAGCAGTAGCTTTCTTTCGATACATCTATTGAATAAATTCAAAATATAATTTATGTCTCATTACTCTTAAGTAGATTTAGGTTGGATTTGTTTGGTGAAAAATAAATAAACATGAAATATTCAGGTTGGGTCATTTATATCAAAAGAACAAATAAATAAGCATCACAAAAGTTCATTTGTGAATAACCACATGAATTCACAAAGGTAGGAAATGCATATGCTTAGGTCAACTGAGATCACAGCAAAACCTTAAACATCACAAAATGTGCTGCAAAGTTTGATTCTCTAAGATCCACAATTATCCAACTAAATTGTTTTACAACCACATTTCGTGCCAAATCTAAACTAGCCTTTTAAAATCACAAAAGGAGAAAGAAAAAAAAAACAACTAGAACAGTGTTCTTCAGTTTCACCAGCCTCTCCTAATCAGTTAACAAATTCCAAATACTAGACATTCCATATTTCACCCGATCTCAGAACATTGATCGTTGCAGCAAGAACAAGATATAGTAGTATCACCATCGCAGCACCGTTGACTCATCCAGATCCTCAGCAGTCCACAGCGGAAAACTGAGTTTCTCGATCGAATATTCAGTACCTTCCGTGACGCCTGCAACGAGTTGAAGATGTACATTTCAAGCGGAGCTAATTGCAATAGCCAACTAACTTGAAGAAGACATTACATTCTTATTATAAGTAGAGGAAAAATCGATAGAAAGGCATTGGAGTTGACTAAAGCACCATTCTTTCCACCTTTGAGACGTAAAAAAGCTAATTAGGAAGAACACCACACGAGTAGGGAAGTGGAAACCAAAAGGTAACAAGGCGTAGCAAAAATAACCCAGCTTCAACGCGTCACACATTGTCATCGAACTTAGGGTATGCGCTGTAAAAAATCTATGAGCCCGTGTAAATGACTATTTTGCGCTCAACTTCATGGAAGCCTAAGAGTTCAAAAACAATGGCCTAGTCAATCAAAGAGTAAAGCGAATAGAAAATTCAAGTGCACTGGAGATTGGCATGGTGGAGGTTTGACTAGAAAAAAAAAATGGAATATATATGTAGACATTCTTTATCTTTGATCACCATTAAACATGATTTTAAAAAAATTACGATTTTTTTTAAAAAAAGTTTATTATAACGAGAGACATCAAAATGATCTCTATTTGCCACGTTTTTTTTAAAAACCACTCCTAAAAGTATTTCACATTGATCTATGATGCTAAAGAAGCACTATAACCATGACATCAATAACTTCAAAGAAAGGCCATGTAAATTACCTATGCCGATCGTAATCTCTAGAACGATCCTTTGAGCGAGAGCGTGATCTTCTAC
>JBAMHZ010000056.1:4252323-4262719 GCA_037177395.1 Alpinia galanga | reverse complement strand
AAATTCCTGAAAAATTATTTAAAATGACATCTTAAATAATACTTATTATTTATGTATTATTTAATTACGGTACATTACAAGGCAATTGCTAAGTTGATGATAGCCGAGTTGACATTGTTTGAATCGACATTTGTTGAATCAGAACTTATCAAGTTGATACTGACTAAACAAGTCGACATTGATTGACTTGCAAATGGTCAACGTAACTCATAACCATAACTAGAATATCAAGTTGTTTCACGTTGTTTTGCCTTCATCAATTCATAGCTAAAGCTTGTTTTTACTGATGCCCTGCTAGTAAACTTCATTCCAGAATGACACATTCTTAATTTGGTGCTTACATTTTTTCCCTCGAGATGTTCAATGACAAGCGGATGCAAGAATGGATATAAGGAAGCTTCTTGATGAAAGAAATGTTTGCAATGATGACTTTAGCCAAGGTGGCCTGTGAATCTACTATAGCTAGGGAAATACAATTTGGAGAACGAAGTTCAGTAACTCTTGTGGCAAAAAGGTGATGCCCTCACCCTAAGAGCTCTTCCACGCTCGCCCCAAGGAAGGACTGTAAAAGAGAGGTAAATAGTGAGTACCGAACGGTCTTCTAAGTGAGAGGCATTGTTTTTTAGGGGAATCAAACCTTATTCTCTTGTGACAATTTTATCGACCTGAGTACCAATTCAACTATGCTGGTGAGAGCACAAAATTCGATAACTCTTGATTTGGAGGTTGCTGGTTAAGATTATTTAATTGCTGGATGAGCTTTTTAGCCTTATAGGTTACTGCCTTTTGCTTGTGGCACTCTTTGCTAAGCTTCCAACTCTAGCTGGTGCTATAATTCAACCGGAGGGTTCCTACTGTTTCTCCCATTGTTGTCAAGATTACGACTTAAACGTTCCAGATGCCATGCAGGATCTAATTGGGTTAGGATCTCAGGACCTATGGCCTCTATGTTTATCACCGTTCCTAAGTAATATTTTCGTATTTGGATCATGACAATCTTGACTTAATCAAGTATGCTTATTTTTATATATATGGATATTTTAAAGCTAGACATTTAGTGAAGTATATTAGAATCATATTTCTCATCCAAGAATGTTCTACCACCTGACTATTGGTATTACTGCCGAGCCGAGACATAATTACTGCCGAGGTTACTGCCAAAGTAACGCTCGCCGATTAAAGCCGACCTTAATAATGGCTGCGCATCCGTTGTGCAGTCTTGGCATGATGGCTGAGGCGGCTGTGCGAGTCGGCAACATTATTGCAAGGAGACGAAAGGTTTTCTGCAGTAATGGCGTCCAAGCTATATAAGAGGTAGAGAGGAGGAGAGGCAGGGATCAGAAGACGAGAGAAAAGATAACATCGGTGAAAAGGCTGTGGGATTTGGTTTGTGAAGCTTGAGAGACTTTTCGTTTTTGTAATCGTCTCTCCGACAGCGAGTGTAAGGCTTCATCCATCTGCACCAACAGCAACTTCGACCGACTGAGCTGTAAGTTTTTCAATTACAGTATTTAATTTATACATTGTGTTACGAAGATCCTGCTAACAGTTGCTGCACCGTCAAGTTAATAACGAACAGATAGAACCAAATGGGTGACATATTTGAGACTAAAGTATTATGATATACTTGGAAAAACTGAAATAAAAAATTGTGATAGATTTGAAATTCTATACAAATATGTTGCCACTGATTTTATCACCAAACCCTGAAAAAATCAAAAAGCAGATACCAAGTCAACGAAGTTAAAATTCTTACCCCAGACTACTTTTCCTGCAGGTGTAACCAGACCAAGTTCACTCACATTAACCTGCCATTCAAAATAAGGTTCTCCCACGTGAATTAGATTTTCTTATGGTGGTCATAATTCTCCTTTGAATCAGCTTGAGCAAAGCGGATGTAGATCAAAAGCCTGTAAAAGTGGAGAAATAAGTTACCTCATTGATCGTTCCCTTGGTTACAACACCAAGGGAAGTGTACATTGGCCCATTTGGATTCTTCTTTATTCCAATAATCTCGAGGTTAAATGTGCATTTAAGTTCTGGGTGAGTTACATGAGCTTTTGTGAATCTCAAGCCTGTTGGTCGAATAAAGTGCTCATACTTCGGAAGCTTTCTTGTGAATCGTGGCCCGACAAACGTGACTTTTGTGACCATTCTTTTCCATTGCCTGCCTGTTGAAGAAACCATTTCAAACATTAGATGTTTGCAAATAGGTGAATCATGGGTTGGGTTCGTCTGGCAGAAAAGACTATGAACATATTGCATACTGAAAGGCACTGAATGTTGCGATAGCACTTTTTTAAATCGGCAATTTAAGGAAAAGTATGTGGATGTTGTCTCCACTGCATCACAACCAATACTAAATGTAAATTAAGTCACTTTCCAAAACACAGCTAGATGAAACATATTGAGAAGCAGAGATCTAAATATCAACCTTGTGCAAATTAAATGATTATAAGACTATGTATACTGAAAAATAATAGAAAATTAAATGGTATTTGTGTTTTGTTACTCACCATGATAAAAACAAATTATTTTTATTGTCATTTTTGATTAAACTCATATCATCAAGAATATTGTATATTTGTATGAACACAATAAATCGTCTGTATCTTTTTTTTTTCTTTACAAGAAATGCTACTTATACATCTGCATGGACATCCACTCTGCAATGGCCTAACAGCAGTCTACTTGTCATATTAGAGTCTGCTGTTAGGCCATTGCAGAGTGTATCTTGTTTTATACTACTCGTAAGTATCTTGTTTTAAAAGTAAGCTGATTCATCCACCAATCCATCGTAAGTGTAGCTTCTTTAGTATAGGTTCTATCAATCTATGTGGCTCCTCTGCTTCTATAGAATCGCAATTAAGATATATTGCTCTCTTATTTTCCAAAAAACTTTGTAATCCTCCTCAAAAGTGAAGAGACGAAAAGAGTCTGTCAACATACTTATGACAAATAATAAGGGCTCAGTTTCTTAAGCTGCATGAGAAGGTACAAAAAAACGAAGTAGGAGATAACTTTAAAATAATAGTGGCAACTGAACCAGACAATCACATCTCCGACTCCCACTTACAAGATGCACATGTAGTTGAAGGAACAATCATGAAGTTTTGTGTAATTCCATATGACGACAATATCAGAGCATATATATATACCAATAAATGAGATTCAATAAGCCAGAATGACCACCAAATCTCATATAGTTCAGGAACTAAATTCGGATACTTACTTTTCTGCTTCCCAGATCGAATAACTTGGAACATTTCTTCCTCAGCAACAGGTCTGACCTATAGAGACAAATAATAACGTTTAACTTAGTTTCTGGATGAAATAGTGACATAATTTGAGGCGTTCAGATCTCTTACACCAGTGAACGAAGAAAAAAAAAGCATGTTGCAGACCATCAATAAGAAAGAAAAAAGAATGAAGAATCATGTTAATCTTGAATATAGATATTTGGTAGCATGAGATTGTAAAATTACCTTTGGTAATGGAACCTCCCATTTGCCAGCCTTCTCCTTCCTCTTTTGTTTAATAGTGTTGCTAAGAACCTAAAGAAAATATCATAAACAGGAAGGAAATGTAAATTACAAAAGTAAAAAAATAATTCGGGCATTGTAACAACACCAACAACTGAGTGTGTGCACATGAAAGATTAGCAACCTTTGCTCTTGTTGTCATATAACGATCCAAAAGATATGCAGGAATAGCTCCATCACGAACCTTATCATCCACTTTGCGTCTACTTGATGATTCATCATGCATGGCAATCCTGGAATGCAACAAACCAGCAGTAGTTTGCTCAGTTTTTTATTAATCTAACTGACCAAGTTTTTTTTACTCGAATTATTAAGTATAAATGAAAAAAAAATCCTATTATTTTCTAAAACCTCTTATTTTTCTCTTGCATCAACCACAATAATCAGCATTGGCATACCAGTTTGCTTACTTAGTCATCAATGTTAAACACATCACTGTAAACTGGCATGTTGACTTGCATTGAACAAAGAATTTTTTCTTCAAAACTGCAATCTTAACCTCATAAACAAACATAAGATTTCAAGAAATTAGCAAGCAACTTAGTTTCCCACCACATCCTATAAAGTTGAAAGTATGAGGGCCTTGTAGCTAGCGCAATAATAGAATTGTACCAGAGAGCAAGGGACAATTCCCGCAAGGTGTCTACCCTAGTGCTGTGTTAGAGTGCTTCCCATGATTTACCTCCGCCGTGTTGACTGTGGAATCGGTTGACGGGAAGCTGCGAGCGAATTGCCTTTTGCACCGTAAAGTATGAGTTTTCAGAATTTTTTTTTTACTTAAATTGAAAAGACTATAACACAAACATGGATAAATAAATGCATAAACTAGGTAGATGCACAGGCGCTTACGTCTTCTTCCTCAAAGCCTTCTCTGCATAACGCTTCTTAGCAAACATCTTTCCCTTAATTCCCAGAACCTGCAGAAAAAAAATCACAAACCTATAAGACACCTCCACACCCACGGAAACTCCTTAAAATTAGGAGACATTAGGAGAGGAAAATACTACGAGTTAAAAAAAAAACAACCTTTTTGCCGTAAGCAGACAGTTCGTGAACCTCTCGAGCTTCCTTCTTCCGCTTCCGCTCGAAGTGATCCAGCCGGTAGCCAATGCGCTTCCAGTGAAGCTCGATGTAATCCCCTTGCGGCTAACCATAGTCCCACAGATCAACCATCTAACTAATCAAATGGAACGCGAAGAAACATCAGAACCCGACGATCGAGTAGGCAAATCACCATGTCGACGGTACCAGAAATAAGCAGGACAAAACAATTACCACTCGAACCGCCGAAGCCATTTATCTGAGAGATTTGGAAAGGGTATGGTGTCCCGCGGAACAGGATAAATTTCTAAAACAGCCACTTTTATTGGCACACGTCCGATTAGGATCCGACGGTGATAGTGTCGACGGACGGGCTCGCTAGAACATCGACATGATCGGCTTCAGACACTCATCCCTTCCCTTCCTCCCGTCTTAAGAATGATGGACAGAACTCGAACTATTGAACTACCCGAGTACAAAATTTTTCTGGACCATCTAGAACATTAGATGGACGAAGATCCGTATCCAGCACGTTGTGAATAAATAATATCTACGGACCACAAAATCAAAGTTAAAGGCTCGAAGAACTAATTGACGTCGATAGAAACCTAGAAATTTTCTCAAATGAAGAGCTCAACGTTCTCCATTATTAAAAGAATTTATGGGCAAAACTTTTTATCCTACTCAACCGCCCTATATAGATAATACAGATCAGAAGCCCTCCATCTGCCAGACGACAGAGAAAAGTGACTTACGTTAATTATAGATGAGTCAGCTAGACAGTTACTAATTCGAAGATATCATTTTATCCATTTAGGATTAATTACTTTTGGCATCCGAGGGCTTATCAGACAACGGATTGAAGCCAAAGTCCTCATTATCCTGTATGACTCTCAATTCTCCGATATTACTACACATAGCCGAAAACTAAGCTCGTAGCACAAGCCTCCTAGGAATCTTTTAAATTCAATTTCCCAAAGAAAATAGTCAAAATTGTCTCTCAAGATAATAACATTTTAAACTTCTGTTACTGCGTCCAAAGATTGATCAGACGCAAATACAAAATTAGATTTAAGACAAAAAAAAACTACGAGGAACTTAGAACAGATTCAATTATATTAGTTCTTTTCCACTTAGCTCCAAATAGAGTTTTCATTTTAAACTTAGCTCCAATGATCGACCGTACCCATTTATTTGCCTAAAGACCGAACCCATTGATTCATCTAAAGATTAGTCGATTTGTATTCGTAATTGGCTTGTGACACAAAGGCACTATACAAGTTCGATTTGGTAGGCATCGAGGATAAAGCAATAAAGTGATTTTTGGAGGTTTAAATAATATAAATTTTAAAATCTACAAGCTTAAAACCCTCCTTCAAGCTTGCCTTTAACCTTCGAAAGACTGCTAATGGTTTTGTTGTAGGTTAGTCTCGGAGCATAAGATGGATGAAGTCCAATAAACCAGTAGTCAATAAGAACATAAAAAATTGGGTCAGATAGGGGAAGCTATATAGTTTCTTCAGGTTGCTGCTGGAAGACAAGACCCAGCAAACCGGCCAGTAGCATGAACGGTCTAACGAAAATAACGCAACAGTTTAACGTCTTAAACAAGACTGAGCGAAAAGAGTTCTACGACACAGTCGGTGTCGATTCCAATAATTTGGAATACTTTTCTGTTATGTGTATCGGAACCCCCCCTGATTGCTTAATCGGCATCCTTGGTGAGTTCTGAAGTAGAAGCTTTCTTAGCTTTGTGCGCCGTCACAGCTTCGCGAAATTCTTGCATAATGCTACTGTCTTTGAACTTGAGTGCCACTGTGGTCAGGCCATCTTTGCCGTCCGTCACACTGTTAACACATGCGAAGGTGATTCCTTTCTTGTCCATGTTGGTGAGAGTCATGTCTGAGTAAAGGCTTGCATTCAAGATTAGTCTGAAATTGCCCTTAGCCCTCATCACGAGCCTCGCCTTTTCAGTATCTGATACTGAGACATTCAGTTTAACTTCTCCCTTCCCCCTTTCCTTCCAGCCACCATCCATGTACTCGTACATTGTCGCCTCAGCAGTGAAAACTGCTTCCTCATTTTCTTCACCTGTTTCTAGAGGGACATCTTGCATAGAGAGCTTCTGACTTTTAGAGGTATCTGTTGTAGAACCGAGCGATGGAGAGGAAGAACCCCAGTTTGCAGACCTAGGACCGAGATTAAATTTTGTATCATCTTTGAAAGAAAAAGTAGCTCCAGCTGATGCTCCCAATGAGAAGCCTTCCTTGGATAAGGATCCAAAGGAAAAAGAACTTGAGAATCCAGTTCCTGTAAGCCCTGAAACAGAAGAAGAAGTTGAGAATCCAGTTCCCGTAAGCCCTGAAAAAGCGTTTTGGCTGCTTGATAATTGCTGGAACGAACTCAGCGGAGCGGCAGGTGCTGCCGCATCTATGTGATCATTTTTCTCAACATCTTTATCGCTTTCTTCAACTGCATTTTCTACTTTACTGCTGATCTCTTCAGCTTCCTTCTCGTTTTCTTCCTGCTGATCTTTTACAGATTCGCCATCAGTTTTTTTCTCACTGTCAATCTTTTCTTCTTTACTGGTTCTGTCAGATTGGACTTCTTCTGGAGCAGAACTATCCTTCTTATTGTCAACTGTGTCCAATGATGGTTCAGAAATTTTATCCAGTTTCTCACCATTCTCTTGTGTGCACCCAGTGTTGTCAGAATTAACAGCAATATCAGTTCGCTTAACATCTGCAACAACACTGTTCTCATTAGATTCGTCTTGTTCTTGTTGGGCCGCGGTGTTATCAAGTTTAGAAGAATCAATGGAATTCTTTGCTTCTGTACTAGCATTCGAAGAAGCAACTAGGCGGATTCCAGCAAAAGGGTTCGATGAAGCAGCTGGTGCTGGCTGATTGCGTCGAACCTTCACAATTCTTCTAGTAGCCATGATTTCCTCACTGGCCTTTTTGAAAGTACCCGTCTCCATGTCAGGAGCATCATCATCTTGATCAGGGTCATCCTTGGTAAGCTGTCTTCCAGCAACTCTCTTCTTGGATGGAGGTAGGCCATTATCTGCATCTCCCATTCTCACAAATCTGAGCTTCAACAATCTGACTGAACATAAAACCAGAAGCTTAAATTAGCAAGTTTGAAGATAATCTTTTGCTACTAGTTAGTACAAAATATTTTGAATGATGCTTACGCAGTTAACCAAAATTTATTCTTAATAAATCATCTGTGCAAAAGATAATTCTTCCTTTTCTTAAAAAGAATCAATATCTTCCCAATATTTCATCATGCATGCTAACAAAGACTTTGCCTAGCCAGTATTATGTTAAAAGATGATCATCTCTCATATTTAACATTGATACAACAATTAGCCAATATCCTTTAATGATGGTACAAATTGGAGCAACATTCTCTAATACAAGGGTAAGACAGTGTATGTTTATTCTTCATAACCTCGTTCCTATTTGGAAATCTACCAATTTTCCTGACAGTGAAAACTTGCTGCACTACAACAACTTTTACTCTGAGCAAAACTTCAAACTAATTTTTCTTTCCAAAAAACTCGAGAAAAGCTGTAAAAAGGAAATATGAATATCCTAGTTCAAATTGTCGATGCATGAAAATGTTGTCAATGCATTCACAAATTCTTAAACCCTAAGCTAGCTAGCAAAGGCTAAAACTAGGAGACCGGAAAAAAATTTGACAATATCCGGTTGTTAAAAGAAAAGAGAAAATTTATGTATGTCTATCAGCAACTTTAACAGCAATCTCTAGAACAGTATTATCTCTATATTTCTTCATACTCCTTATCTCATTCATAAGCTCCATATGATTATTCTACTTAAAAAATTTTAATAATGATTATTCACTTCTATTATTTCAGATATATTCTCTTTTATTGCCAATAAAATTGTTCACTTTTAACTTTAAAATATCATGAGAAGTTGGCTAGCAATAAGAATTTTTGCAAGTTTTGCCAGCATATGCATTTATCAAAGAATATTTTGGATTTCAATTTTCTAATCACTTGGATATGCATGATGGTGTTTCTCTAAGCAAACTATAATTTTAATTCACAAGGATCATTCTTAACTGGTGAGTTTTGAGTGACAAGCTGTATTAGAGGAGCCCCATTTGAAAGATGGTCTATATTTTGAGTTATAAGACAAAGTAGTTTGCTTGCAAAACTTAAAGCAGCTTTAACTGTTAAACAGAGAGATCTGGTCCAGTTTATTGTCAGGTGATCAAGAGGGAAAAAAAGATAATAGAGGCAAATTGACAAAAGACAGGATTGGATAAACTAATTTGTTAAAAAAAATTGGGGTTGTGCTGGATCAAATTAAAGATTTTGTATTAAATAAAATTTTATTCGACAAGAAATACATATTGATGAAGATATTAGTATTACAATAAATAACGACGAGGAGCTGCTATAATCCTATGTGATCATTGTATGCCCTTTAGGCTAAGAGAAAATCTATAAAAGAATGTGGCACTACTTGTCATGCTTTATGGATCAAAGTGTTTGGCTATTAGGAAGTGGCAAGTGCAAAATGTTAATGTATCAAGGTTTGAAAACTAACATGGATGTGAAGTGTTAAAAAAAGAAAAAGAAATAAAAAATAAAATATTCAAGGGTTTAGTTCCAATAGCTTGCAAAATAAGAGAAAATAAATTGAGATGGTATCGATATATTTAAAGGCAAACAACAGATTCTCCAAGTAAAAGAGTTAAAACAATTAGAGTGGCAGATGTAAGGGCAAAAACCAAGGAAATACTAATCAATGTAATAAAACATATCTTAATGGATTTAAAGTTTACAAGAAATATAACTTTTAATAGACCTCATCAAAAGAATAAGATCCATATAGTCAGACCGCAAACAAACACAATTTGATTAGATTATAGTAAAACTTTTAGTAGATTCAGTTTTCTTAGGCATATAATTATCACCAAATTCTCATATAAAATATAGAGCCATATAGAAGCTGACAAAGTTTCATCTTATATTTCAATCTTTCTCTTAGGATCTTAGCAATACTGAAGAATGATCAGGCTCTTTCTGCTATCCTAGTTTACCCATGTTCGCTATCCACATGCTTGGTGGCATTGGGAATTTGGTAGTAAACAATCCACATGTTCCAGAATCCAGGCATTGACATTTGATCACAAATTCAAATGGCACTTTCATTGTGTATTGTCCCTTTTTTCTCAGTGCACGTTAGCCTTGTGATTGCAATTAAGTGCAAGGAATTACTAGAACATACAAGTATTGACATCGTATAAATTATAATCTCATGTCTTTCTAGCCAGAGCAGTAAAACATAACATATCATACTAAAAGGTATTTTTTAAAATTGAGGAAAGGAAAACAATGATAATGGACCAACATGACAAATAACATATGTGGAAGTCAGAAAAATCTGTAGCAATCAAGAAACACGCAGGCAATTTAAATTCAAACTATTTGCAGTTGACAATGTGGACAATTTCATGTCATTGAGCTTAGACAAACTAGGAGAAGCTTCTTTTTTTTCATTTTAACCAAAAATATGAGTGCAACCTCCTGATATTTTCATTTTAAAGGATAACAGAGAAGGTATTTGATCTAAAAGAACTAAAACATAAATGACATAGAAAAATTATCATATCAGCAGAAAATAAAGAACACTACAAAGCAAGTAGAACAAAATGAAAATAAAGAAATCGAAGGAGGATAGTCATATGATTACACTTTTGAATTGGTGTTCTTGATGAAGCACTCACGTAACATAAAGCACATCAAAATAGTATTCACATGATTGTGGCTG
>JBAMHZ010000056.1:4187956-4211906 GCA_037177395.1 Alpinia galanga | reverse complement strand
TCTTCAAAGTTAAGCACTAGGCAATGGCCTAGTAATTCTATTTAATATAAATTTGTCTAGCGCAACAGTATAGTTACTGCCTTGTGACCTAAAGATCACGGGTTCGAGTCCTGGAAACAGTCTCTTGCAAAACAAGGTAAGATTAAGTATAATAGATCATTTCCCAGGACTCCACATGACGGGAGTTTCATGTACCGAGCTGTCCTTTTAGCCAACCCCACCTAGTAGGATAAGACTTAATTGTTGTTTGCCTAGCACTTGGAGGTAAGAAAACATACAACTATTCTCAAAAACTAACCTCTTTGTTTTCCTAATAATTGCCTTGTCCTACCTTATTTTGGCAGTGCCTAACAGAGACATTGAGGCCCTTACCTCATAAACAGTGTTAACAACTAACAGATCTAATTGAGACTCCAGAATAAATACACAAGCAACTATAAAAAAGAAGTGGACAATTTCAAAGAGAATAGAAGAAGGTTCAATATGCATGAAAGTATGGATAACATGAACAAGAAAGCACACTAGTACAACATAGTATGATCATCTCATAATAAGTAAGCATAGGGTTAATATTTTGTTAAAAGCTTTGCCCTTCTATTTCCTTTCATTTCTTAGTGAGAAAAAGTTGAAATCTTAGTTACAAACATCAAATGATAAACCAACAACAATCACGAGAAATATATAATCCAATTGGCAGTGCATTATACCTCAAAACACAAAAGGAACAGTGGATTAGTGAAAATATTGAAAAGTTTCTGCTGCAAGAATTTCACCAGTTTATTGTATATTTGCGTCATTTAAGCTATCTTGATTGACTTCAGGAAGTACAGTAACAGGATCCCAAGTACATGCCACAGATATACATCTTATATAGAGGCATAGATTTGTTTCATCTACAGACCAGTTTATTTATATCTTGATGTGATTATAGTTCCATATTCTACAATTCAGTATTATGAATTTTTTAAACGCAATGAAAGGTCATTTATAGCAGATGGAAATAAATGAAGGCCAGAAAATGAATCATTAAAAAACTAACAACAATAACAACAACAATAATGCCTTATCCCACTAGGTGGGGTCTGCTATATAGATCTTTTTACGCAATTGGACTCTATTCCCTACTATATCAACGACAATCATGCCTTAACCCTGCCGTTGCTAGTCCATGAGAAAGGGGGATGGTTGTGCTAGATTGCCAGCCAATGTTGAACTTTGACAAAATTCAATGGATGGATCTATTAAAAAATAATAAAAAAAAAATTCAATTCCATTAAAACTAAAGTAGCAACATTAATAAATGACTAAAAATGAAGAAAGATGTTTATAAGACAACAAAATTGCATTAGGAAAGGTGAGTTTCAGGCATTGGTTCATCCAAAGACATAGGAGAACCTCAGCAGTGAAGGATTGCTATTGCCAAAAGGCAAGTATTATTAGGATGTCTAGGATAAGCATTTCATATTTCATAACTACATTTATTTCACACCCTCTGGAGGCTAGGACAGATGGGAGCATCAGTTCTTCATAAAAAATATTTCATAAGTGCATTAAATGATCAAAGTACAAGATCTTCAAAAATCAATATGAACCAAGATGATTACAGGATTTTACATGCTAAGGAAGCAGAACATCTGCAAAGAAGAGTAAAAGACCCATATAAGAAATTATACTATTAAGTTTCTTCTAAAAATTTGCTAATGCAGGAGAGAGAGAGGGGGTGTGGCATTTAATGCATTGTGGTAGCGGGGATAGATGATGGTTATCATTGAGTGATTAACTTGAAAGGAATCATTCCCATCATCTGTCAGTCTGAACTATTTGAGGCCAGCTACATGATCTTACTCCTCTATTAAATTCTATGCAAGGCTCATACCTACTACAGTCTTTCAAAAGTTGATTTAGAACATTCATAAATCTAGACTAGGATAGTTTGCAATTGAGGTGACAGACCATATGTAGCAACGGTAGTGCTAGTTAATCAAGTCGCTGAGAATATATTATAAAGGCTCAAATCAGGTGAAGTTAGTTCACAATTGGGAATTGGAGCCAATATGGACCATGTACCATATTCTAAAAAAATGAATTTTGTTATTGTTAGCAATTTCCACTTTGCTAAATCAGAAAACAGACATACCAAACTTATTTTAAAATTGATCTACTTGTTACTCGTGAAATGGGATTAATTGATTGCACTTATGCAACTAAACTAAGAAACAAGCCTTCCTAATCCAGGATTCAATAAAACCTAGCTCACTTTCATGATCGGTGAGTTATTGAGAAGTGCCCAAAAAGGGGATGTCTTTGACCATTATCCAGTAAAATTCTACTCAACCACTCCTATTAAGTTCTTCAATAAGATTACCAAAAAACAGCAAGCACCATTACTGGTTAAATAAAAAATTTTAAGGCCCCTATGACGCCCCTAAACAGATAGCAGACCTACATTAACGTGCTCCTGCAAACACCAATTTACTGTGTTAATATTAGGGGATGAGAATAACTGATAAAGGAGGAGAAGATTAGGGAAGATCTTGGTCTTTTCACTTTTCCTTTTGAGATTCCTATACAATAAACAACAACAACCAAGCATTATCCCACTAGGTGGGGTCGGCTATATAGATTTTTCTACGTCATTAGACTCTATATCTCACTATATCATTATTTATATTTAAATAAATTTTATCTTATTTTATTGTTGTTAACTAAGTCTTTTTTGGTCTTTCTCTTCCATATTTAATGTGTGTATTTTGTCATGATTTTACATCGCCTAATTGGGACATTTATTGGTCGTCTAAGTATATGACCGTACCACCTTAAATGTGCTTTTCAGAGTTTTTTTCAATAGATGCAACTTCAACTTTCTCTCTAATATTTTTATTTCTTTTTCTGTTCATCCTCGTATGTCCACACATTCATCTTAATATCCTCATCTCTGTAACTCTCATCTTCTACTCATATGCTTGAGTCGTAGTCCAATATTTAGCTCTATATAATATAACTGGTCTAATCACAGTTTTGTAGAAAAATTAAAAACTTGTTGCAAATATTTCTTGATAGAGAAAAATCCTTGAACGTTGCTCAACATATAAAGGAGGAGGAGGATGATCCCATTAGAAAATAAATGTAAATCATGCTTACTTTAGCAAAATCCCCTTGACCATCTCCTTAATACAACTAGCCTCCCCTTCAACTCTCGAGCCTCCTTTACGAGCTCAAGGGCTCCAAGTTTCCTTCCCTATACTAAGTTTTTCACATTGAACTTTTGGTACAAGGGTCTCTATCTAGAAAGAATAAAGGAATAAATTGATCTTTTCAAATCTAGTTCCACTTCTTTCCCTTAGCTTATGTTCTATTTAAACAACTCTCGAGAAGAAATAAAATGTCATAAACCTATTTCCCTCGTACCTCTTTCAAAAAGTGTCTTTCTCTATGTGGAAGCACACAAAACCTAATTTTGATTAGGAATGAAAGGTCAAGTAGTCCCTCTTCCCTTTGGTCCAATCCACCCTATAAACAACTCCTATCCTCTCCTCCATTTTGAATCTCTTTCCTCCAAGCTAACAAGCCTTACAAAGAAGAATAAAATTGTCTACTCACATTAAAATAAATTATTCAATAATCACAATTCAAATGCAAATGCATATTATATTCAATTAGCATAAAAAATGGCTACGTAACGGTAATACTACCCCCCTCCTCAACGTATCCTAGAGAGCGTTTGTAGCGGCTATAAATGTATCGGTCACCAAAAACAGCACCGTATAGCGTCCGTGACGGTATGTTGTCGTATCGTAACGTCTCCCGCGCATCGAAATATCTTATTTAAACCATCTTAATCCGGTTTGGTTCACATAACGGAGCACGAGTTGGGGTTCTCGTCGCTGAACAACTGCGGGGCGTGCACCATCTCGAAGCGGTAACCATACCCACCGTAGTACTCCATCGCGTACCCCGCCGGCGCCGCCGCCACCGCCACCGCCTTCGCAGTCTCCTCGTCCTTCTTTTCCCCTCCGCCGCCGCCTCCTCCTCCCTTTCCGCCTTTATTTTTCTCCTCGCCGCCGTCCTTCTTCTTCTTCTCCCCTTCGCCGCTGTCCTTCTTCTTCTTCTTCTCCCTCTCGCCGCCGTCGTTCTTCTTGTTCGCCTCCTCGCCGCCTCCACCTTTCTCCTTCTTCTCGACTCTGCCGCCCTCCTTCTTAGGCTGCACCAACACGACGTCCCGCTTCATCTTCGTCTTCAACTTCTCCGGCAGCGCCTTCGCGTCCATCGTCCCCTTCACAGCCACCTGATCCGTCTGCGTGTCGAAGACGACGCTCTCGACACCTGAGCGGCACAACGGTAATTAGAGACCAAATCCAGGGACGGATCGGGAAGCAGGCTGAAAACCAAAAAGCCTGCGAATATTCCTCGATACTGCCGCAGATGTACGATCAGAGCCGTACTCGTTCGATCTGACGGCCACGAAAAAATAAAGGAAGCTTAACAAATTTTTCGAACACTTTTAAATTTTCTTTCGGCGAAAATTTTGTATCAAAAAAAATGGGAAAAAATAAATCAAAATTTTTAAGGAAAATACCTTTGATCTTGAGGATGGCCTTGCGAATTCGACGGATGCATCCTTCGCAGTGCAATCGAATTTTAAGCGTCACCGTCGTCGCCACCGGCTGATGATTTTCCGGATTGTGTAAAAAAAAAGTTTGAAAAATGACGATATAATTTTTTTTTGGGAAGAAATGAAGGAATTGATAGTGTACTTTTTCCTGGGTCTTCTTCTTCTCATCGGATTGCTTGGCGGCGGAGGGTTTTCTGGCTTTGTCGGCGTTATTGGGGAAGTTGGTCGGCGAGATGAGGTCGACCTTCTTGTGACTCTTCGCCTCCACATGATTTCGAAGCTTCCACGGATCCAGCTTCCCCACCACCGTCAGCTTCCCAATCCCGGCGTCCGCCATCACGACCTCCACCCCTATAGCATCGCAGGAGAGGTCGATCGGTAGCGGAATGCATTGAGGAGGAGAACCAAAAGATGGCCGGAGACTTCGATGGATAACTATAAATAAATATGAATACCTTGGACTCCTCGGACGGATTTGATGACCTTTTTGGAGCATCCCTCGCAATGCATGTCGACCTTCAAGACGACGGTAATGCTTCCGCTGTCCTTCTTCTCCGGTTTTCCACCGTTGCCGCCTTCGTTCCTCTCCTCATTTTCTCCTCCGCCTTCCTCCGTCGCCTCCGCCGCTGCGTTGGCAGACGCCGATGTCGCCCCGTCGTCGCGCTGCAGCTGCTGCTTCTTCTGCGGTGAAAACCAATACCAACGCGCAATGGATCAAGGGAACAATCGATCGGAGTAGAAATCGAAGGAGAAGATGAAGCTCGATCGTACCTTTCCCATGGCGGCCGCTCGTTCGATTTCCCTTCCTTCTTTTCGATGTGGATCGAGTGAGCCAATCAAAACGGAACCCACAGAAGAGGTCGTCGTCCATGGCAACGTATACATACTAATTAAAGAACATACCTACAAGTTCACCGGGAAATTAAGTAGGCGATTTCTCTAAACAGCCAATAGAAAATCTAGGCGTAGTAATGGGTAACCTTCTCGCGTCGATGATATTACCTTCGTGGGGCGATGGTCATCCATGCATTGCTAACACGTACGGTAGTTTGGCTAACGCAGGAGAGCCGTCCGATGTGAATCATCACTGGAGAGGAGCACGCAAAGGGCCGACGCGTGGCCACCACACCCAAGTGGTAAATCCGTGCCCACGTGGCGCATCACTTTTTTTTGTAGTTTTTCTCTACGAAAATTATTTTAAAAAAAAAGACTGAGAAAAACATGAAAAATGCAAAATTGTCTAACAATGTCTTTATTTAAGAAAAGATGATAAAGCATTCAGAAAAATAATAAAAAGATCAAAATTTAAATTTTAAATAAAACGAATATTTTAGGGAAAATTGTCTACCTTCAAATAGTAACAATTGTACATTTAGGATAGGAGGAACATAACCTATACAAGATCTTACAAACTACACTGCTATAGCATTTTTCTTATACTGGTAGCTTCATACTTCATCAGCATCATGCTTGTGATTAGATCAAGCCACAAATCTACAGTTACATTTGAGTATCAAAATATATCGAAAAATAGTTTATGCAGAAGATACATGGTGGTTACTTCTGTGCAATTTGATGTTGGTTGAGTGAAAGAGTTTGAAGATCTTTATCTTCATCAGTTGGAAACATATACGCCGACGTAGCCGAATCCGACGATGAAGAATGCCATAGATTGGATGAACAAGTAGACATAGAAGAGATCATGACCGAACATAATGTCGTAGATCGAGCAGTATAAGAGAAATATACCCATTAAGATCTCCATCATATGAATCCTGATGCATGAAAAGTTATGTCTAAGGTTCTCTACTTTTTCATAGTCGATGTGTTTCAAAGAATGATCTTTCATGGTGTACCTTTCTACTATGTGGCATTGATATTTTTTCTGTGACCTGGAACTGCTCTTGTTTCTCGAAGTGTTCCCTAGCTTTGCGGTGACAATCCACTCATAGACACGGTTGGCTTCGAAAAGCCCTATTATGGTTGCCTTTGCTCGGTGCATCGCCATGACATTCTCAAACAAGATCCAGAAGATGATGAGATGAAAGGACCTGCACACCATGAACATAAGGGATTAGTGAATCCAAGCTGCAATTTCTGAAAGCATTCTCGATGTATCGATAGTGATAGATCACTTAAAGTTGCAAGTAGAGTCTTACACAAGGCAACTAAAAAGGAGTAACTATACCTTGGAGTGCAGATGGCATTGAGTAGAGTGGTTGCAGATGGAATATAGACAGCTACAAACTTCGGAAGACGAACATCTGGGAGCAGAACGCAGGCTGGAATGATCACACAATAGAAGAAGAAGGTCACAAAGTGTGCAACTATCTTCCTCACAAAGAAGAATGCATAGATCAGATGAAATTTCTTCCATGCTGATACCCTCTGCAACACAAACATCAAATTAATTTATATGCTTAACTTATCAGATCACAAAGGTACGAATTCAATACTTCCCAACAAGTTCAATTTTTTGGTGGCAAAACCTTGAAACACAGTTTCTATGTTTATTCTTCTATGACTTTGTGCCATTAGGATGCTTTCTTGAGCTTGCTATTCTTCTTTCTTATGATTCAATCAACATATAAACTTAATTATGATCGATCGTGTGAGGTAGCCCTATTCGTGCAATTATAAATTGGATTTCCTTTATCTTTTCTGAACAATTTTAACTTTTGTGATATATAGCACAATTGTTGTTTAGAAGAAGATAGCATATGCTACGCTACTAGAGGAACTTGACAAAGATTATATGACTGAAAACAAATCGTAATACCTTGCAGTATATTATCTCTTTGAACATCTTCCTGAACAAATTTGCAGGGCCACAAGACCACCTGTGCTGCTGAAATCTATACGCCTTGAATGTGCTTGGTAGCTCATTTTTCACCTGCAAGATACAAGCTTTGGAACAAAAAACAGCTCAAATTCAAACACAAAGTTTGAGCAAAAGCAATGCTCACTGATAGGTCCCCAATGAACACAAACTTCCAGCCTTTCAAGGAGGCCCTAACAGCCAAATCCATGTCTTCCACAGTGGTTCGATCTTTCCATCCACCGGCATTAGCCAGGGCTTGCATCCTCCACACTCCAGCAGTCCCTGCAATGATATTGAACCTGAGACTGAGTACTAAAGATCAATTACAAAACTCGCAACAACTCACCATTGAATCCGAAGAATGAGTAAGTCGATGATCCCACTTCTTGCTGCACACAGAAGTGGTAATCCAGGGACATCTCTTGGAGGCGTGTCAGTATGCATTCATCAGCATTCACTACAATCACCAAGATGACTTTTTTTTGGTCGAAACCAAGATGGTTTTTTTTTTAACTCCAACATTCCAGGATTTAGGGTTCTAAGATGTGAAATTGAATCAATGGACCGAGTTAACTCTTTAAAACTGTAACGTTGCCTAATTTAGTGATCCAACATGTAAAATTTGTATCGATGAACATATGTTGCATTTCGATCAGAGTGGTTCTGAAACTAGGGCTCACCGAACTTCCACCTTGCCTGAACCAGAGCGAGTTCAGGATTGGAAAGCAGAAAGGGGATGGTCCGCCACAAGTAGTCGGGGTCGGGTTGGAAGTCAGCGTCGAAGATGGCGACGAACTCGCAGTCGCCAGCGTAAGGCTTCTCCAGGCCTTCGCGGAGGGCGCCAGCCTTATATCCGCTCCGGCTGGTCCGGAACTCGTACTTGATATGGACGCCCTTGGATTCCCACGACCTGCACTCTTGCTCCACCATTTCCTGCGGTTTGAAGCTCTGCGAGTCAATCAAGCGAACAGTGAACCAGAAGGCGGAAAGGGGGGAGGAGCCACAAGACCTTGATGGAGAGATCGGTGGAGTCATCGAGGACTTGGACGATGATCTTGTTCGATGGCCATGACATCGAGCATGCCGCGGCGATCGAGAGACGATAAACCTGACGCCCAAATGAGAAAAAGGTGCAAATAATGGGGAAATATCGATATAAATACAATTTTAATTTTGTTTTATTAAAATAAATAAATCAAATTCTTATTTATTTATTATTATATGTAATTTTCATAAAATATCGCCTATCTCTGAATTAATCGATGAAGCTCGAATACTTCCATAAATATTCACAAAGATGGATTGAATTACGATGTTCTCGAAATTTTGAATAATATTGCAACGAAATATAATATTTTTAAAATCGAACTAAACCGAATCGAATTTTAGCTCAATTCTCTCTACCTCTTTCTCATTGAACATGGGGATTTGGACTAGCACCGTTGGGTGCGACTTGTTGGCCTCCATGTCCTCCCTCGCATTCTTGACTCTATACTTAGTGTACATCTTCATCCTAAACACCTTCACCACTAGGATCACCATGGCCATGTACACCCTCTCCGCGAACAACATCACAGACATGGCAGTGCAAACATAGACGGAGACCCAAAGCAATGGTACCACCACCGGCACCTTGATGTACCTCCACAACTCGACGACCACTCCGTCGCCTCCGACGAGGCGATGTCGGTTATGAAACAGCTCAAAGTCCCTTCTCATGTTGAGGAATATCAAAAGTTTTGATGCAGCATGATCGAGTAGAATTAGAGTATATGTAGAGGGAGTGAGTGAAGGTGGTGAGGACACACGCTATGCATGCAGGATTAAGAGGGGGAGGGTCACCTAAAGGTTGTCTTTTTCTTCTTATTTATTGATGCTTAACAAACAAACTTGAAGAAGAAGAATTAAAAGAAGAAGATTGTGAAGTATGTAAGTCGTAGAAGGATGATCGAACATGTTGATGCATATTATTAGCGAGGATGAATTGAGCCTTAAGTTGTTCGTGTCTTAAAACTAAGGGAAGTGTTCATGGCCTTGGGACGACTAGCTGGCACAGTCGGAGGGTTTATGGCTGTCATGCTTATCCTTTGCAACTGGTCTGTCCTCATCAGCCTTTGCTCATAAAGCTTAGTAGACTACAGCTAAGAAAGAAGATTCACTCGACAAAAACAATTCAATGTTATCTTTAACTTCTAAAAAAAACCCAATTTGAGGATCTCCTTGTGTGGATCCCTAGACGATGAGAACAGTTTAGGGTTTAAGATTTAGAATTTAAAATTTTAGCATGACCTTAGACATTAGACAGTGTTCTCACAAAACATTTACAGATTGTTTTATTTGTTAACATATCTCAGTATATTTACAGGTACAACTTGTAAGAGTCTAGCTACTGTTCCATTGCCTCCAAGGCTTCCCATATGTCAGTTCGAGTCACGATTCCTGCGAATTACGATCGAGTTAGTCGTCGGCTAGCAGTCATCTCGGTCGAAGATCAACAATTTAATCCTAGTGTTTTCAGTTCTCACCTATGACTTTCCCTTCCTTGTTCACCACAGGTATCCTATGAATCTTCATCTTGAGCATTAAAGCTGCAGCATCTGCAAAGCAACAAGTAAAAATACATAGTTTTGAGATCTTTATTGTGTCGATTGTATTTAGAATTCGACTAAAATGATTACCCATGACTGTCTTTTCAGACGATAGCGTGATCGCGGGTGAAGACATGACTTCACCAACCTTTGTTCTTGCCTGATCCATCAGAATCACTAGTCAGTTGTAGTCGAGTAAGAGGACGATACAAAGTGATACAAACAATGGTTAGCAGTGGAAGTGGAACTAACTCCTTGTGAAGCTTTTGCTATGTCACTCTTGGCAATGACCCCGATGCATCTGAGTTGATCGTCGACGACCGGCAGCCCTGAGATGACCTCGAAATGATGGTTGACCTCATCTAGCTTCTGATCGGCCATCGTTGTCAATATCGTCTTCGACATGACTTCTCCTAGGAGCCAAGGTGATTGCACCTACAATTCAAATTTCATATAGGGCGCTAAAAACAGACACACACAAGAACAAGAACAATCTAGATGTTTGAATCTCATCCGTTCGATCCTAGATCGGATGGATGTGCAGTGGGTTTCACACGATTTCGCATAAAAGGGAGAATTCACATAAAATTCGTATGACTCTCCCCCTAACAATCATTCAATCATCATGCTTCGATCTCATTCAATCGACTAGATCACACAACTATATATGAAGCAAAAGTACCTTATCATCGGGGACTTGCGATTCGAGATAGGCACGTAGATCATCGAAGCTCAACAAAGAGAAGTTCTCAGTCCATTCACCGGAGATAATACCTTCAGGGTACTCATCTAGTTGTGGCCTAAAATCCCTCATAGAGAACATACAACACTTGACGATCCTTGAGCACCTTCTATGTCTACCGACCTTCGAAGGAAGGTTGCCTTTCGGAGGAGCAACCGAGGGAATTGGGTTCCCGACAAGCCCTCCTCGAACCATTGATATGCAGCAAGCCATTGCAAAATTCAGGCTGTGGAAAGAGTTTGTGAGATTGTGGCTATAAATAAGTGAATCGAACAACAAGTCGAACACTCAACACTTGTGCTAAAAGACAGTTTGAGCGGGACCTCACTTGACATGAAAACCCATCACCCATTGGCATCCCTGGGCATGGACTGTGAACAGTCATATTCTTGATTCGTCGCCGATGCGGGCCATGCGGCAAGTGGCAAGCTTCGATTGGCTAGTTGAATTCCGAGAGGGACCACAGGATAAGGTTTGGTGATTGAAATTTTGTAGAGGACTCTAAGGGTTCGAGTCAAAACAATTGACAGCTCTGGTGTTATCTTCTGCTGATTCATCCCCTCGAGCCATTATCCATAAGGGTTTGTGTCGAAGTAGTCCTTGTTTGGTCCCAACTCAAGTCAAACTCAAACACATTCAATAAATTTTTATACAGAATTTAAATTTGTAATATTTTATTCGATTATTTAGGAATTGTTTGCAAGTTTTTATTTTATAATATGTTTAAATTTCATGAGCTGGCGCAAAAATTATTTCTATTTTTGAACAAATGGAATTTCAATATCATACGTATTTTTTTTTTTATATTTGTACTAAAAATAGCCAGGACGCCTCCGTATGGGCCACCTCGGATCGCCACATCTGGATGCGGCCCATCGCGCCATCCTCGTATCCGTCCATTCGAATGTCAATCCAACGGCCAGGAACCTCCATTCTCAGTCGATCGACGGATGGATTGATTTCCGGATCGACAGTGGTGCCGATGCGCATAGAATCACTCTCGTGCGGTCGTCTGTCCGTTTATAATGGCGTGTACTCTTCGACTTTGTGTGGTATTTATCTTTTTGGGAATATCGCAGAGGAGATCGAGGGAGGCGATCTGAATCGGATCGAGAAGCGATGGAGAAGGCGATCAATCGGCAGCGCGTCCTGCTTCAGCACCTGCAGCCATCAACCGCTGCTTCTTCGAATTTGATCTCTGTAATTACCCACCCCTTCTTCCTTTCTTTCCCGATTAGTATTCGTATCTTTCTTTGGATGTTATTTCCCCTGTGCCTTGGTTAATTTTGGCAGGTCTTGTTTTCAGAATTTGATTTGTTATTGGAATGGATTCCATATTGGGAATCGACGATCTTTTACGGTTTTGGAGAGTTTGTTCACTTGCTCCTTTTGAAATTTTTGATGGCAGGCATCTGCATGTGCTGCTGGGGATAGCGCTGCTTACCAGAGAACCTCTTGTTTTGGAGACGACGTTGTGATTGTTGCGTAAGTCGGTTTCATGATCACATCACTTAGATCTCGAGGAAATTTTTATGATCCTTTTTAACTTGGATGCGCAATTCTCTTTTTTGACTTTTTTCTCATTTGGGAAAAAGGAAAAAAAATCGAAGCTTCGATTCATCGTTGACAACAGCGGACTCGATCGTTCATTAAAAATGTTTTTTTTTTCTCTCGTTAAAAGTAAGATAACTTAAGCATTACGTACTTTGTTTGATACGGCATGTTTGGTTTTGCAAAACATCAAACCATCACGGATTCTCTCTATTTTTTCCTCAAAATTTTCTCCATTTGTTCTTCGAGAACTGATTTACTGGATCTATTATTCCTCGGGCACATCTTTGCTAATTCTTTGCTATAGTTTGTTATCGTTCTATGAGCTCTGGTTCCTTTCTGATGTTTGTCAATCCGATTCTCCATGTAGTGCTTACCGAACAGCAATTTGTAAGTCCAAGCGAGGGGGTTTCAAGGATACATACCCTGAGGAGCTTCTTTCTGCTGTTTTGAAGGTACGTTTTTTCCACAGATTTTTTGTTTCATGGCATAGAGATCAAAGAATTGAAATAATCCTGGAAGCTTTCTCTATTTCAGGCTTTGTTGGATAAGACTAAGCTCAATCCAAATGAAGTGGGGGACATTGTGGTTGGTACTGTTCTGGCACCAGGCTCCCAAAGAGCCACTGAATGCAGGATGGCTGCATTCTATGCTGGTTTTCCTGGTAGTTGGACTTCTTTCAGATTGATTATTTGTAGCATTTATCGAAAGATGTTTTATCACTACATGTACATTCTTCCTCTCCACAGAAAGTGTTCCAGTGAGAACTGTTAACAGGCAGTGCTCATCAGGGCTTCAGGCAGTTGCTGATGTTGCTGCTGCTATCAAAGCTGGATTCTATGATATTGGTAAAAATGTATTTTTGACTTGATTGTCTTCTTTATATTATTTTAACTTCTGCTAATCTTCTCTTGTTGTGTACCGATACAGGCATAGGCGCTGGCTTAGAATCCATGACTGTAAATGCAATGGCTTGGGATGGTTCAGTAAATCCAAAAGTATGGATCTGATAATACTGTCCTTTTCTCCTCATTAAATTATTTTTCATTTATGTTTCTTCTTCCTAATGCATGTTGTCTGAATGCTTTAGTTGAATGAGTTTAAACAAGCCCAAGATTGTCTGCTTCCCATGGGAATTACTTCGGAGAATGTTGCACAACGCTATGGGGTGACCAGGATAGAACAAGACCAGGCTGCTGTGAGTCAATGGTCTACATTGATTTTGTGATGCTGTTCTCCATCTTAGATTCATCCTTAGCTTATTCTACATTTAGGTTGAGTCCCATAAGAAAGCTGCTGCTGCTACTGCTGCTGGTAAATTTAGGGAGGAAATTGTTCCAGTGACAACAAAGGTGGATGATTCTAAATACTAAATGATTTAAATCTTCTGCTCTTATCTTATCTTTTGCTTCACTGTTTTGACAATGCTATCTGTATTAAAGATTGTAGACCCAAAAAGTGGTGAGGAAAAGCAAGTGACCATTTCTCTTGATGATGGTATTCGGCCAGAGACATCTCTCTCTACTTTGGCAAAGCTAAAACCAGTGTTCAAAAAGGATGGAAGTACAACTGCTGGTATTCTTTCTTTTATTTATTTATATATATATATATTATAACTCCGATATCGGTTGATACTTTGCCAACTATATCTGATGATATATTTCATTGTAGGCAACTCAAGCCAAGTAAGCGATGGGGCTGGAGCTGTCCTCTTGATGAGGAGGGATGTAGCAATGCAGAGGGGACTTCCAATTATTGGTGTTTTCAGGTTGAATTTCCTGTACCCGTTTAACGACTTAAACTGCTATTCAAATAAATATGCTAGATCTAGCTTGAAAATATTGTTCAATAATGCCTTTTCATTTGTTTCATCTCATGTGGATTTGTTCCTGTGATCAAGTAACATATTGTTGCTGTTCTGTAAGTAAAGGCTTTTTGTATATGGTTTCCTTAGGAGTTTTGCTGCGGTTGGAGTAGAACCTGCTGTGATGGGTATTGGCCCAGCAGTTGCAATTCCAGCAGCAGTAAAATCTGCTGGTCTTCAGATTGAGGATATTGACTTGTTTGAAATAAATGAGGTAATCCCTCACGGATAATTTGTCTTGATGGTCTTCTTTTCAGTATATAGCCTGAAATTGTTATTTCGCTTAGGCTTTTGCATCACAATACACATATTGCTGCAAGAAACTGGAACTGGATCCATCAAAAGTGAATGTTAATGGAGGTGCTCTTGCTCTTGGTCACCCCTTGGGTGCAACAGGTACTTGTCTCAACATTTATCCCTCGTAGCAATTGCCCGAAACCAATCTTTTTATGAGACAAATGTGTGCCTATCGCATAGCATTGGATGTAGCTAGAGAAATTTAACAGGTGTGCCCATGTTTAGCTTTTGAGAGAAGAAATTTATCATCTACATTTGAACTGTTGGAAATTGGATAGTAGATGCTGCAATGTAGTTGGATAACAATAATTCGAGAAACTTTGAAACTCTGGCACTGACACATGATTCAAGTATCAAATTCTCACCAATAACATGAGCCCGTAAGTACCATGATACTTGTGGTTTTGTCATTGCAGGTGCCCGCTGTGTGAGCACACTCCTAAATGAAATGAAGCGCAGAGGCAAAGATTGCCGGTTCGGGATCGTCTCAATGTGCATAGGTCTCCCTCTATATTCCCTCATCCTCCACTCTTCCATTTGTTTAACCATTTGCAATCTGTATGCATAGGATTGTTTTTAGTTTGATCAAGCTATCTCTACGGTGCTTACAGGTACCGGAATGGGTGCTGCCGCAGTCTTCGAACGAGGTGATGCTGTGGATGAGCTTACCAATGCTAAGAGGGTCCAGTCCAACAACTTGTTATCCAAGGATGCCAAGTAGACCAATTCTCCAAAAAGTTCCAGTATCGGCAATTGTTTCTGATAATAAGGTTGTCATGTGTTCTAAACTGTTTTATATTATACATTAATCCTCAGATATTCTAAAAGAATTACTTAAGGTTTCAGATATAACAGAATTTAACATTAATCTCAGTTTCATTGCAAATAAGACAATTTCAATGTTGTGTTAGTGTCAATGGTAGCGATGTTTCTGCAACAGCTATTCTACATCCTCTTTGTCTATTGAAAGCAGCTCAAGATTTCCCCCATTAGGAATTATTTGCCAGTGGGATAAATATTTACGAATCCTCATCGAACTATTTGTGAGTGACTGTGGAGCTTGAAGATGCTTGAAAGCTTCCATATGATCCGTGTTAACTTTGACAGGAGGAGAAGACTGAGGACTTTTACTGTTGCTGTCAGGAGAGAGCCAGTCATCTTTGAGGATTAAAAATCCCGACAGCATCAGTTTGAAACAATACTTGGTAATCTACTTTAAATAATATTACAAAAGAATCTCACTTTCAAGATGGGCACGAAAAACTCCCATATCCACATGTTGGTTTTACAGGTATCGAACAGCATCAAACAATATTTACGAAGATTTCACTTCGACTGGTAACAAAATTTCGAACAAAGTGATATCGAGGGTTCACATATTTCAAATACATAAGAAAGAAAGTCATTCTCTGCCCTTTCAACCAACATGATATTTCAAACCATGAATTCAACTTCAGCTTGTACCAAAATATTCAACAAAAGTGATGCCAAATGATCACACATCTCAAATGCACAAGAAAGATCAGTCGACTGATATGAAAGGATATTTCAAACCGTGAATTCAAATTTAGTTGATACCAAAATATACAACAAAGTGATATCGAACATTCATACGCTTCAAATACAAGGAGAAAAATAAGATAATTGGATGGTGAATGATGCTGTAACAGCATCCTATGACACTAATAAATTCAACTCTGGTTGGTACTAAATTATCCGACAAAGTTATATCGGGCAACGACATAATACACAAGGAGAAAAACTAAGATAATTCGAAAGAATTGAAGAGTCGATGATGCAGTATCTTATGACATTAATAGATTATTGTCTACACCAAAGTACACTCTTATTAGCTGCTTGTGTATGAGGCTGGCAGCATTTGTATGTAATCTTTCACCATGTTAAGGCGAGAAGTGAGAACTAAACTGAGCAATACCCCAAAAATTTCACTTCTCTGGTGCAGCAGAAGACTGTGGGAATTTGCACTGAATGCACTCAGAGGACGAATCGAGCGATGAGCAATTGTCTGTGACACTTACTCGTATTGTCTGCTGCTTCTCGTTATTGGAAGGAACATGAAGGAGAGCCTCCAGGATCAGTATATCCCAGTCATGGTGCCTTAAGAATGAGAAGGTTGTGTCCTCTGCATCTCAAGGGGAAACCAATCAATAACCTTGTGATAAGAAGAAAACATATTTTTACACAAGTCATCAATTTTTTTTTTTTTTGAATTGCTACTTCCTACATTATCTTCCTCGAACCTTTTGCTCAATACTAAAATAAACAATCGATGGATTTCAGGTTGCAACACTTGAGGATCCAATCGAAGGAATTGTTCTATCTACAAACTTCACACTCACCAAGCTGGATTTTTTTTTAATAATTTAGATTTTTTTCCTGTCTCTATCCATGTTTATTTTCTTTCTCGTATATTGGACCTTTAAAAAAGAATCAAATTGTAAATGTTTTTTTCCTTCCAATTTGGTCTTGACAATGACAGGACACCAGCAAACGGTGAGCACTTAACAGGATTAGATGTAATTGTCAATGAGTAACAAAGAAGAAAATAAAGAAAAGAAATCCAGATAAAAAATTGCAAGTCATGAAAAAGAAACCAAGTGCGATGTGTTTAGTAGCAGGAACGTAATCTCTTTAGTTTAAGCTTTAATTTTTTTCTGTTCACTTTTGGTTCTCACTTTGAAGTTGGCTTAAATGAAAGATCTTTATTGTTCAAGAGGGAAAGTGAACCAAGCATATTGATCAAAGACTAAACTGGTAGTCAACCTTGAACATAAGTCTAGTGACTTTGATCAATCAACTCATTTCATTAGTTACAGCTAGTGAAAAGAGTATCTAAGGAAGGTAGCTAAGCACACTTATAGGACAAATATAGGCAAGCAAACCTAAGATTAAGCAAATTTGCAAGAATTCGAAACTTATGAAAATAATAATAATAATAAAGCATGTGACTTTTATCGGAATAAACAGAGTATTATCAGGAAATTGTTTGATTGTAATCCTGTCAAGGGATGGATCATAAAAATTCTAAAAAAGATAGTTCATCATAGAGTATAGTTCAGCGCTTTGGCCTTTAGAAGAATGCAAAGGATTTAAACTTTTAAATCCTTATTTTAATAGAGAGTGGCATATGGTCCATCAAATTTTAATTAAGGCAAGGAATGAGAGGATAATAGCAGGTCTTATATTCCTATTTCCTAGGAAACTTTACAGTTTTATCCGAGACAAGCAACAAAATCAAGAATTATGTGGATTATGCCTTGGTTTTCATAAAAGAAGAACTCCTTTGTCAGAAAATCCTACAAAAAACATCATACATGAACACATGTTTAAAAGAAAGGAATTGGTAACAAAAGTGCCATTAAGCATCTTAAACATAGAGCAAATAGGCAAATACAAGGTAATATGTACGAAATAAAATAATGAAGCAAACTACTAAATGGAAGGTAAACCTCCTTGACGAATTGCCTTCAACTGAAAAATGCCAGTTCCATGCGGTCCAGAAACAGGAAATGTGGAAGACACTGAATGTCGCCTGTAACCAACTGCAAGAGAAGCATCATACCATGGACCCCTTACAATTGGTAGCCCTAATGACTCCACTATCTGTTGATTCTGGCTAGCTTTTTCAATTGCTTTACTGAATCAAAAGAGCATAAGAAAGAAGCTATAAGATTCTCATCATGCACCACAATATAGCTTACATAAATCTGCTTGACTAAAAGAAATATGAAACCACAATCAACTACGTGATCTTTGGAAACTTCTAACATGACTATGAGAAGCTATGAGAATAGCCTTCCAGGATAATCATCAGGCTGATCTCAATTAATATCTACTTTGCCCACATCAAGAGGAACATTAAGAAATGGGCAATTACCACACAAATAATGGGGTCAAGCAGTCAAGAAGTTAGATATCTTCCCATCCAATGGTAACTAATGGAAATAAAAGAATCATTTTTTATAGTTCCCTTCTCATAAAGCTTAAATGTTTGTTTCTTTCTAGTTTCTTGATAATATCAATGAGTAATGGTAGAGATTATGTTTATCTTATAGAACTCATTTTCTCAGTTCAAAGGCCAATTTGCTCTTAATTAGTTGTGGAAACTGGAAACTTTGATGAAGGTAGTTGAATAAAAAATTGATAGAGCTGACACACATTTTTCACTCAGTCATGTCCAATTCCATCGCATGCTGAGGACAATTCAGCCTGACACAATGATGTAAAGTATGCTTCTCCATGTGGAGATTTAGATATCTTAGATTTGTTTTTAACAAGTAAATTGATGCTCATTCATAGGACAAAGAGCTGGGTGAGATGAGTTTATGAAGTTTTGTGTGATTCTCATGTGCCTTAAGCTAAAAGGAAATTTGAAACAAAAACTTATACTACAACCAACCATGCTTTATGTGTTTGAATGTGTATAATAAACAACAACATGTATCAAAAATTAATTTAATGTAGATAATAATGTTAAGGTGAATGTGAGGAGTTATTATGCTAAATTGGTATAACATATTGGTATTATCAAACAATAAGTTGTAGCTTCGATAGATGATTAAAAGCAAAAAATATGTTGAGATTAATCGAGTTGAATTGATTAAAGATAAAGGCATGAGGGGTAAAGGAAGAAAAAAATTCTAATCAATAACTCGGGTATTACCAACAAGATGGTCTTACATAGAGCTCAATGATGGATAAAATCCATTTACACAGCTTCAAATAGATGTGACAGTTAGTCATCACTGCTGTGTGTTGAAATTACAAAGTCATCTATTCTTAGCCGCTCATGAAAATTTTTACATAACTTAATCTAGCAGAGCAGAGATAATATAAGCAACACAAGTATGCAATTGAAATTCCAGGAGATTTGTAAAATTAGAAAGGGGAAAAACATGCGAACAAGAGCCTATAAGCAAGAGTGTCCTTGCCTTAAATTTCCATCTTAGATAAATTAGATTAATAAAACAGCATTTTATCGGTCAACATGTGGAAAGAAACTAAATAAAATCAGTTCAAACAATTCTAGCTGCGTGTTTTTCTAGTAATGATCTTTAGTTGTCCTTGTCAATTCTAAATAATAGGCAGATGAACACAAACCATCACCTAAATTTAGTAGGCCATTTAAATTGTTACAATTGTCCTAAACTGCTAGTGAAGAATCAACTATGAATTTAATTCCTTATCATGACTCCATCTAATCCAAAATTCAGAAGTCAATCTCACAACAAAACCTAAAACCCTATTCCTTGGAAATGCAGCTGCAGCTGTGCATAAGACAGACCCTTAGGAGATGAAATTTGGAATACCTATCCGCTTATTGTCATCGCAAGATGGAAAATCTCTAATACAGTGCTATAGCTACTATATCGACATTGTGCAACCACATTAATCAGCAAGAAGAAATTTTGAGTTCTAAGAACAATTCACAGGCAAAAATGAGTAGGCGTAACATTGGAAGAAGTAAAATGGCACCTGCTGCATCCATGGAAGATAGCTATATCGTTGATGGCACTGAGAAAAAACCCACCCGCAAGGCTAATTAATCCAACCTGGCACAGCTGCCGCCCCAAAGACCTCTTTTTTCTAGTCCCTGCACTGTTGCCGACGCCCGCCACCTGTTCCGTAGCGGAGGAAGAGGCCGCCGAGGAAGAACTGCGAGATAAATCCCGATCACTTTACGCATCTACTGATGCAATCAAAACAAGAGAATATTAGGGGATGGAGATGGGAGATCGCTTACAAGCAAGGCGAGATGACGATTCTCGGGAAGGAGGAAGAGGAGGTAGTCGATCTGTTGAGATTGGAGAGGAAGGGAGCGAGAGACGCAGCCCGCCGGCGTAACATCATGGCTTCTCTGCTTGTGCCGGCGGCGTGGAAGGAAGCGAGTAACCACTCGTCGTTCTTATTGATGCTGTAGCAGATCACGAATTCGATTGGGCCGAGTAGAGAATTGGGCCGATACGATCGAATTGGGCTGGGTCGAAATCGAAATTTGACTAAAGTGATTTTGCCAAATCGAATCGGTTCGCTCTTGCTATCTATTTTGCTCTCTTCTTCGATTCCTGCTCCGTAAGAATCATGGTGGCGATCGCCGACTCCGGCAACGGCTCCCACGACGGTTCGGCCGCGCGCGTGGAGGACAAGGGCGCGGGTGGTTCCGGCTCCGCGGCACCGTGGATCGAGCACGCCCTCCGCGGAGCGGAGGATCTCAAGCAAGCGGTCACCGCCGCCGCTGAGACCGCTTTCCAGGTTGCCGGATCCTCCGCCGATGAGATCACCAAAACCGTCACCTCATCCACAGTCTCCGCCATGCAGTCGGCCGGATCGTCCCTGTTATGGGTTTTCTCGGCCTCCTCTGAAACCCTCGACGTAGCCAAAGTAATTCGCGGTTTCTTAAACGAAAAAGGAAAGTTTTCCCCCTTCTTGTCTTCTTCATTCGTACTTAATGTTTGGTGGATTCTATCAAGGACAAAATTCAAGTGGCGAGAGACCATTATGCTGCTACCGAAGAAATGGCAGTGGCGAAGATCAAAGGTGCTCTTTTTCCCATTCTAATTTCCTTTTCTTTTTTCAATCTGTTTTTCATTGATTTGGCATGGATAAATATGTTGTTGGTGTTTGTCACAGAGGGTATCATTGAGGCTGCAATGCATCCGGCCATGTCTTGCGGAATTGCTGCAGGCTTGGGGCTTGTCCTACTCAAAAGTTAGTACTGATCTCTTCACATCAGAATGCATGTTCCTACTTGTTATATCGATTAAGAACTTTAAACAGTCAAACATGAAGTTGTATAACTGTGTATGTGGGCGACAATGTGATGAACATTTTGTCCTTGCTTCATGAATCTTATACTCACCGACTAACAACAATCGAGAAGTACTTGTTATATCGATTGAGAACTTTAAATAGTGAAATATGAAGTTGCATAACTGTGTATGTGGGCGATGATGCAATGAACATTTTGTCCCTACTTCATGAATCTTATATTTACCAACTAATAACAATTGAGAAGTACTTGTTATATCGATTGAGAACTTTAAACAGTGAGACATGAAGTTGCATAATTATGTATATGGGCAATGATGTGATGAACATTTTGTCCCCACTTCATGAATCTTATATTTACCGAATAACAACAATTGAGAAGTAGTAACTATTTATGACAAACATATGGAGATTATCTCCATAGTAAATAACTGCTTCCTTCTAAGTGGACATTGCTTTAGTGTGAAGCGTTGTCTCATCGCTAATGAGATGTAGGATAATTTAACTTTTTTTCAAATACACTACATACTAGTAAAAACTGAACACTTAATAAATTATACAGATATGCCCTGTGAAGTCTTTTAATTTTCACATGCCAAATCTTCTTGCAGACTTTTGTAGTGATAACAGCATGTTTTAGCAGTCATAGTTTATTATTTTTTACACTTTGTTAATCTAATAAGAGGGATTACCGTATAACTAAGACGCTAACATTTTAGTTGGTCAGTCACTTTCTTTTTTGAACGTTTCACTGTTTAATGTTATACCATCAATTACAAAATACTGATATTTCATCAAACTTATAGGACCTAGACGTTATCTGATCCGCAACACTAGGCGTATCTTTGTGAGCGAAGAGGTTGGAATTATTTAACTCTTACTCTATTTTCTTATTCCCTTTTAACTGTCTTGTGAGAAAGAAGTCTTTACTCAGCTTATTTTTGTTTCGTCTTCTGCAACTATTATAACAGCAGCTGCTGATTTCTCTATGTTATTATAATGGACAAAATAAAATAAACTGACCAGAAATTTTTTACATGCAATCAATGGAAACAGTGGAAACTCACCAACAGAACTGCCAAGTTTCCTAAGTCTAGTTTTCTATATTTTAACAACATCTCTCATGAAGTCTGATGATATTGTCCATAAAAGGATGAATTGCTAAAGTTGGAGGACTTGCCTAGAATTACTTTTTCAAAACAATCACTGCAAGGTTGTATTTTGACCTTTAAAGAAGTTTGTCTTAACTTATGTGAGAGAAAATAGCCAGTGAATGCTTTTTCTTTGCATGAGGTTTCAAAGTTCTGTGGGGTGAAGACACAGCACCATTTTTGCTCTGCACCTTTTGTTATAAATTTCATAGAGAAGTCTCGGGAATCAGGAGTAAGCATTGATATCTACATATGTAACTATTTAGCAATTGTCCTACTAATACACCTCATTTGACATTTTATCTCTGCTTGTTACTTATATTGCATTCATCATCCCATAGTGGCCTAAATGTCTAAATGTAGGATCCATGTGGGCCTTAGATCTCTAGGATTCCTAAAAGCCATTGGTTCGTAGAGGATCCAATATTCATTTGTTGGTGTTGAGAAAATATATAATATGTAAATGTTAGAGGATAGACTAGGTCTTATTTCCATACATCTTATTGCCACATTACTTGAATCAAATTGGTGGAAGTACCTTAAAATCAAGAAGGTAGTTAAATAGACCACAGATACCAACTAACATTGTAAATTGCAAATTTGCAAGTCAAACAAAAAGTTTTACGATTACTATAACTTTGAGTGAGGATATGCTACAGTATTCTTGTTTAGATTTTTAGTCTGAATTCTTAGGTTCAATTTAAGGAATTGTGTATGCACAACAATGAATTGCTGTCTATTTGACAAAATGATGTGAAAAATTTGTTTTGCCTCTTCTGTTGAGTTGAGGGGCACGCGATTCATATTCAGCTGCCATATGGTCTTGTGTTAGAAACCACACAATTCATATCTTATACTGGCTTAACATCAAACATATCTTTTCAAGTTGAATTTTTTAGATTGTTATTAGCCTGTCTGTAATTTGATTTGTGCAATGTGCAATAAGCAAAGGATAAAATTATCTGATGCACACAACATGTGAGTGTTTTATTTTATTTTTTTTATTGCTTTGGCCCAAAGTTCTAATGCTAAAATTATTTTTTTAGTCTTTGCTATCTAGCTCTCAGGCGAAAGTTAAGGAGTTGCAGCAATCGGTGAATATGGTAACAAATGAAAGCAAAAAGTTGGAGGTAATTTCTATCTCATTTCTAATGTGGTACCTGAATGTATTCAAAAACTAAGATTTGTTTCATTCTGGCTGACTTGTATGATTTCTCTTCAATTCCTTTTCCAGAAAATCTTTCGAATATTAGCTATTTCTGGTTTGTACAATTTGTTGTTCTTTCAAACATCTAAATGCTGCAATTCAACTGTCTTCAAATTCTAAATCATCCATCTGGTCTACACATGGAAATCTTGGAGCTCATATTTTCTTGCTATTGATTTTTGATTCACATTGGTTGATCAAAAAGAGTATTTATGACAACATTCTTGTACAGGATAGAGCTACGCGAGCGCTAGAAGATATCAAAAGAGGGCAGAGGATGCTCATGTCAGCCTAGTCGCATTCTTTGTTGTTTTCATTTCACTTGCTT